>BRDA01001288.1:49696-61795 GCA_036984385.1 Crenuchus spilurus | reverse complement strand
TGCTAGACTGTTGCTGAGTGATTGCTACCTGGTTGCTACGTGATTGCAATATTGTTGTGTGTAAACATTGTAAGACGTCACAATGTTGTCAGACTTACTAGGAGGTGTGGTGTCTCAGTACTGTGTTGTTAAAAGCCTCTGTTTATTGTTTCTTAGACTTTCAGATGAAGATTCATGACTGAGCTAAAGACGAATATGGACATTAATAGTGCATGTCCCGAGTGATGGGCTAGCACTTGCCAGAGTGTTTCAAAAACGTTCCTTGACTTTTTCAGGATAAAGAGCATACTTGTAATAAAGAACAGGGTACCAGAAGCTGAATCGTATTCATGAAGCTCATGAACGTGCTCATTATATTCCTGAAATATAAACTGAGAAGCTGAGATCTTCCTGAGAAAAAGGCATTTGACACTCAGCAATTTCTACATCCTCATCATATGTCATATAAACACAAGGAGCATTTGATGAAAAAGGAAAAAATCCGGTTTCAGATTTCAAATCACGTTCGCCCCATATCATCCCAGGCGGAGTTGAGATAACACAGTCATGTGAATCAAAGTACACACACTTTGAATTCTGTGATCTTACGTATCAGGACATCACAGGTTTTAAACTTAGGTATATGCAACCTGGGATGAACAGAAGCACAAAGAGGGTTCCATTGTGTCATTATTTATTTATTAAAATAAAGCCAAAATGGAGAAGTTGTGTGAAAAACAAAGTACACCCCCAAATCAACAACTTGTAGAATCACCTTTAGCACAAAAAAACTTTTTGGAGGAATTCTGGGTCTTTACAATGTTTGAGGGCATTTGTTTGTCCCACCACAGCATTTCAACTGGGTTGAGGTCTGGACTTTGGTCCTTGCAACACTGATTGTTTTGTTTTTCAGCCGTTCTGTTGTAGATTTGTTGGTGTTCTTGGGATCATTGTCCTGTTGCATGACTCGGTGCAAGTCAAGCTTTAGCTGTCAGATAGATGGCCTCACATTAGACTCTAGAATAAGTTGGTGTACAGATGACTCTTACTGCAAGGTTCCCAGGTCCTGGAGATGCAAAACCAAATCATCACCCATCCACCACCATACTTGACAGTTGGTATGAGGTGTTTGTACTGATATGCTGTTAGGTTTCTGCTAAATGTGATGCTGTGCATTATGGACAGACATCTTCCTTTTGGTCTTGTCTTTGTAAAATAATTTGTTCCAGAAGTCTTGGGCTTTGTTTAGATGCAACTTTGCAAGCGTATGGTGTGCTGCCATGTTCTTTTAAGAAGTAAAGAAATACTTATTTTTAATTTATTTATACTTACATATTCAGTGATTTTTTAAAATTGCCCTGTCATGAGCTTAAACATTTAAAATACTATCTGAGTTTACCTGAGTGTAGTGTGAGTTGTAGTTCTTGTTTTTTTTTTTTTTTTACTATTTCTCTGAGCATTGCACAGCCTGATCTAGGGGTGAGTTAGCTGGGACGTCCATCCACCGCTGTCTTGTAGGACTGTGAATCTTTGGGAATCAAGCAAATCGATCCAGAATCGATTATTGGGGTCACAAATCGATTTTTTTTCCGATTCTTTCAAATACGAATGAAATACGTTACTTTATCGTTGCAATCTCTGCAAATCGCATGAGTCACGTCAAGCCCTTTCTTACCCAGGCCGGGTTGACAGTAAAATCCAAAGTGTTTCCAAATGGTTGCTTTCAAAGACCGCGGCTTGGCTTGCATGCCTACATAGCTGATGGTGCTTCCTTGTTTTGCCTAGCACTATGGTGGCTGAAAAGCACATCCACACCCACAAAAAGAATAAATTTTTTAAAACCGAGAATCCATTCTGAATCGTTCAATGTTAGAAATGTGATTCGAGCTCAAAGGAATTTTTCCCTGCACCCCTACTGTCTTGATTGTTTTCCGTTTGTGAATCATCTTTCTGACGGTTGAATGATGGACTTGGAAATGACCTTGTAACTCTTCCCAGATTGAGGGGCAGCAACTATTGCTTCTCTTAGATGATTGCTGATGTTGCTCCCTTTTTGGTTTTGTTAACACACAGTAGAGGTTGTAGAGGTGATGATACTTGTTGATGATCAAATAATCAGTCATTTTTGATTGGCTGCAACTTACTGTCTTGATACTGACTTAATTTTTCACATACTGCATCTGCATTGTGACATTTTTGCATATTTGAAGAATAAACAGTAGTTTATTATCATACATTGTTATTAATCTGAGTTTGTAGTTACTCTATCTAGGTCCTGGTGTTTTTATTATATACTGAAACGTATAACCATAGAATTCAAAGGGTTTTCACATGACTGTATGTATTATCTGAAATGCAAGTTAGAGAGTGTGATAGTGTTAAATTAAATTGCAAACATGTCGTCTCCTTGTCTTCTCCTTTTGCAATGTGTTACACAAATACTTTATTTTTTTTTTTAGAAGAGCAGTCTTTGATGTGCAAATATTTTATTCATGTTTTCATTTGCCATGCTTATTGAGGCGCCCCTCATCTCCGGAATTTTATTTTATTTATCAGTAAACACCCTCAAGATGTTTGGTACAGGTTGGTTTTTGTCCTCTCATCTTTCTATGAATTTCAGAGAGCTGAGAGATGATATACATCTTTGACTCAAGTGTTTTAGTGATATGTTCATATATCTGTGTCAAAAGCATCAAGAGGTTTCTTTTAAAAAAGAACACAAATGTGATCGGGCATCTTGAAAAACGTACCTCTTTCGGCTGCTTAAGAGAGGTACTGGGAATGGTCTTATTTCATCTACAAAGTACACTTGGTTTGAAAGCATCTTCATCAGCATTCAGTAGCCTAAATTGATGATGAAGTGCTCGGGTTCTACTTCTTGCAGCTCATTTGAACCAACAAATCTTTAAAAATCAACCTTGACCAAGGCATTGATATTATGAGTTGAGCTCATGTGGTCTCCTATACCATGTCCTGAAGTGATGGGTGTTGTTTTTATTGTGTAACACCGTGTTTTTGGACTGTGGAAAGAATTCGGGACATGGGAACTCTGAGCCCCGCACTGAGAGGCGAACATGCCGAAGTGACTGATATTGAGTAGAGAGAATTCTTGTTAACATTTCTGTCTTTTGTTCATTGATACACAAGGGGGCAGCCATGGCCTAGTGGCTTGTGACCAGAAGGTCGCTGGTTCGATCCCCAGACAGGACATGACTGTAGTGCCCTTGAGCAAGGCACCTAACCCCCTAACTGCTCCCCGGGTGCCGGTGGATAAGGGCTGCCCACCGCTTTGGGCACAAATTCTCACAGCCTAGTGTGTTCACTAGTGTGTGTGTGTGTGTGTGTGTTTCACTGCACGAATGGGTTAAATGCAGAGGTCAAATTCAGTTGTGTGAAAAATCACATTGGCTAAATTGGTTGATCTTAATCTTAATCTTAATGAGGAGAGGAGGTCCAATCCTACAGAACGACTGTAGCACAGATTGCTGTGAGAGGTGTCAGAACACACAGTGTACTACAGCTTAGTGTGTATATGACTTCACAGCCACAGACTGGGCCCAGTGCCCATGCTGACCCCCGGTTCACTCCTGAAAGGTTTGAGGAACAAGGCTAAGACTGTGTGTTGACTTGGCCTGCAAGTTTCTCAGAGTCTGTAAGTAGTTTTGGTTGGTGGTCTATTCTCAGTCCAGCAGTGACACTGAGGTATGTATGAATATGAACAGCTCTGCTGTGTCTGATCCACTCTAACACACACTAATACACCACCACCACATCAGTGTCACTGCAGTACTACTACCACCCAAGTAATACTTGCTCAGTTCATTTTCATTTAAAACCATGTGATTTGGCCTTTTGCCTTAAACCTTTTGCCTTTTATGGCAAAAGCCTAGCAACCACTCAGCAACAGCCTAGCAACCACTCAGCAACATTCTACTAACCACTCAGCAACATACTAGCAGCCACTCAACAACAGCCTATCAACAACTCAGCAACAGCCTAGCAACCACTCAGCAACATACTACCAACCACTCAGCAACAGCCTAGCAACCACTCAGCAACAGCCTAGCAACCAGGTAGCAATCACTCAGCAACAGCCTAGCAACTACTTCGCAACAGTCTAGCAACCACTTAGCAACAGCCTATCAACCACTCAGCTACATACTATCAACCACTTAGCAACAGCCTAGCAAACACTCAGTAACAGCCTAGCAACATTAATAATTTGGTTAGCTGTGCTATGATTGGCTGGTTTCAGCTAATGCGAAAATGAGAATTGATGAATAATTGCAGAGTATGCCAGTGTACACAAGGAGCTTAGTGAAGCTATTAGGAATCCAGTGAATCACGTGAAATGTCCATTTGCTAAATTTATTGCCTCATAATGTGTGTGTTTGTGTGTGTGTGTAAGAGTGTTTCACCACACAGATGGGTTAACCTTTGGAGTTGGCAAACCTGCTTTCGAGAACAAAACCAAAATCTGCATAAACACTAATATAACCACGAGATTGTATCCTAGAAACAAAACGACGCACACCCCGGAAACCTTAAATATTCGACTTTTCAAATACATACAGCTTGAACTTAAATAAATTTTAGATTCTTGTGAGAGGAGCTTAAATAAGCAGAGACACGTCTGAGAGTGACTCAGCTGCACACATTTTTCCGCCAAAAGACGTGCTGTGTCATTCATATGATAATGACATGGTAATTCTGGACATTCCACTGGTGGCTGGAATGTCTTGAATGTGAACAAAAGACTCACCTTTACCCTCACACTCATCTAATAAATATTCAGTCTCGGAACCACTGAATGAGTGAAAACAGAGTGTCACCTCACATTAGTTAAGCTTTAGAAATAATACCACATACAATGTCTAAAAACTGTAATGAGCAGTGTGTAGCCAACACCTCGGTTTATTCAGTTCTGAGCTCAAAAGTCTTGACTAGAAATGTTTAGAGTGTTTTTTTCACAATATATCAACACATCTGTATGCACATTGGTCACTGTGTCACTTTCACTTTTGTTTTTTAGTGCGACACCAGACGGTCTTTAATTTTGCACTGAAAGGTTGCTACAGTGAACGTTATCAGATTCTAGTCCATAAAGCATCTCAGTCCTCTTGCCTTTGTTCTTTCAGTTCTAATGGCTTGAATATTTAATTTGAGAGTAAATCACAAAACCAGAGACTCTGGAGAATCACTTTATCCAGTGTAGCTATTTCTATAAATGTTTCCTTTTCTTTAATGGTAATTTTACTTCTAAAAGGCACCACAGCTTTTTCCCACACACTATTAGGTTAAAACTATTCTCAGCTCCTCAATCATCCCTTCCAGTCCTGTTATTTACTCTTATCTGCTTTGATGGCTTTGACTTGACTGCGAGAGAATTGTGTTCATCACTGCTGTCCAGGAGTCATTGTTATTAATACTGCATTTGAAAGGTATCATTATATTTGCTTTGGGGTACACCAGGGAGCTCTTTTAAGTCCAGTAATCTTCTCGCTTGTGATGTTGCAGGATGTCTTTTCTTTTCTCTTTGATCAACGCCATCACTGTTGTTCTGTCTCGTCTGATGACTTGGATGTTGGCCTGAGCCCTGTGTTTTCTCTAAATTGTAACATATGATTTTTTTTATTGTCTGGCTTTATAGATGTATCCAACACTTTATCTTCTCAATTCTCTGTGTCAGTGTTGACTTTGACACAGTTGTAGCAGAATATTATGACTACCTACATAATATTGGGAATAACCATGCTTGGCTTGGCGATCCTTGACACTTTATTCCTTCTGTTCATTATAGAGGTTAACTGGTCCACTGTGGTGCCTTGATTGTTATGTACCACGGGCCTGAGTTGCCGTTTCCTTCTGAAATTTGTGGTTCATGGAGCATCACTGTTATGCCTTTGGAAGATGCTCAATATACGAGACATCTACACTTTCACTATGGCGGATTTGTAACATACATACACTTATATAGCACCTTTCTAGACACCCAGGGATGCTTTACAATCAACACACTTCATATACACACACTTCGGCGAGAAGCGGCAGCCAGTCGTGCACAGCGTACTCTTAACCGGAAGCGTCCGTCCACAGGGTAATTTTTTAGAGTACCCAATTCACCTGATCTCCATGTTTTTGGACTGTGGGAGGAAAACGGAGACCCCGGAGGAAACCCACGCAGACACGGGGAGAACATGGAAACTCCACTCAAATGGGAACTCAAACCCAAGACCTCAGTGCTGAGAGGCGAATGTGCTAACCAATAAGCCTCCGTGCAGCCCATTTCACAAAGTTAGTGGTTTCTGAGATGCTACCACCCTTCACCTGTTACCCGTTACCCTATTACCATGCCCTTTTGTATTGTAGTCAAATCACGTCCTTTTATTCTTGATAAAATAAAGAATGTCTGTTTTTTGCTTT
Source organism: Crenuchus spilurus (assembly GCA_036984385.1). Classification (NCBI taxonomy): domain Eukaryota; kingdom Metazoa; phylum Chordata; class Actinopteri; order Characiformes; family Crenuchidae; genus Crenuchus; species Crenuchus spilurus. The sequence goes on along the minus strand of BRDA01001288.1, from coordinate 55,393 downwards.
TTGTAAGAATGAATACAAAGCAGATGCAAAAGGAAACTTCCAGACAAGCACGTGTGCCTCATACAACATATAATTAACTGAGACTTAGACCCAAGACTTAATATACAAGACCCAGGTTTCAGTTTCTGTTTTCGTAAAACCACCATCAAAACTCTGGACACTGTAGCTGTCGTTTGTTTGCATCACAAGTAAATAATATTTACAATAACACATAACTCTGTCAGTACAGTGTCCAGTCTTACAAAAATTATATCAGTTAAATCAAAATGTATGTTTATATAGTGCTTTATACAACAGATGTTGTCACTTTGAATCAAAACCCTAAACCTGATGTGAGCGAGCCAAAGGCAACAGTGGCAAGGGGAAAATTCCCTCGAGGCTGGAGGAAGAAACCTTGGGAGGAAGCAAGACTCATGAAGGGGATCCATCCTCCTCTGATCAAACTATTTAAGGACCAGACTTTATATACATAACTCTGTCATTACAGACACTGTGCCACTGCATAAATTAGTTCAGAATTATTTAACCCTTTAACATCTTGCTCAACCATTTGGTAGAGCACATTTGAGTAAATATATCTTATTGACGAAGGTGCTGATCTTAACACAAAGTGAATGTATCATCTCTACCAATCGGCTAAAACATCCACTAGAGGTCACTAGAAATGCAGCATTTTTTTCTAATATAAACCATCAGCTTCATAATAAACTGGATCAAATGCTGAAAAAAAATGGTCTTACACTCTGCTACAACTGACTAGTGTGCTCACTTATGTACACTTGCAGTAAACACCGTCACATGGGATCTGTGATGTCCTGAGTCGTAATATTGTGGTTGACTGTGTATATACAGATGAGGAATCTGCCCACCCCTTCAGTAATACTGTAACATGAGCGAGGACTGCTGGATAGGTGTCATTTGTGAGTGATGCAGTGGATTCGCAGTGTGAGATACTTGGAGTCGTTCGGAGGTGAAAACCATCCCTGATGACTGCAGCCGTAATGAAACGGTGCATTTAACCTCCTCAGCATCTGATCATTACAGACAGAGCTACAAGCCATCACGCTGACTGTTGGCACAGCGGGTCTCTTCCTTTACCCGCGCTGAGTCTGTGCTCCCTGTGGGACAGAGCTGCTGTGTTGGGAGAGAAACGCAGGGCTGTGTGTCTTGGTGTGAAATAGCCCAGCCTGCAGGAAGCTCCACTCCCTGGACTCATCAAATGGCTTATCAGCCACCAGCAGGGGATGTCCTCAGGGTCTCCCCATGGATGCTATTGTCCAGCCATCTCAACTGATCCGTGTTTTAGCTGACCTTTTAGTCCTCAGGAGCTACTGAAAAACTTTAGAGAAAGGATTCTGTGTACTGTGTGTGTGTATGTGTGTGTAAGCATGTATGCGTAGTTCTGCTTAAATGTTTATGATTATGTAATTATGCGTTCATTTTATTTTTACTACGTTTTAAAGAGCCCCTCTTTTTTATACATTTTATTATCCCCTTCTCAATTAGCCCATCCCCTCCACTAGGCCTTTCCCCATCACTTTTTTACAATGTCCCTGACTCTAGGAGGATGAAGACAAGCCCAAGCCTCCTTCGTTGCGTGTGATACGGCCACCGCATCTTTTTGAACTACCGCTGATACACCGTCACTGGGGAACCTAACGTGCTTGGAGGAAAGCACAGGATTCCCAGCTCTGAATGGACCAATCAGTAGACGCCTGAGCCAGCGGACATTGCAATGTGAGAGTGATAGAGAGAGAGAGCGCCATCTACCCGCCCAGAGTGAGCACTGCCAATTTTTGCTCTCTTGGCCCCGGCTGTTGATGGTAAACAGCACAACCGGGATTCGAACTCGCGATCCTCTGGTCATAGTGTCAGCGCTTTAGCCACTCGGGGGTCCTCTAAGCCCATCTTTTTTTCTTTTTTTATCTAATATAACACATTTGCATTTACCAAATTCAGATATTGGTTTTAAGGGGCCATATAATGCAATGCATCAATTGATTCTGCTTAGTTAAAAAAATGTTTAAGGATTTTTACAATACAAAAAAATGTATTGGTGTATGTATTAATTTAAAACCATATGATTTGGCCTTTTCTGTTGAATCAGACTGTTCTACCTTTTAGGGTGAGCTCATTAATAAATCGAAATCTGCTTTATTTACAAGGCACCAGCTGATGCTAAAACCTGCTTAGTTGTCTTGAAATATTTGGAGAATTAAGCGGAAGTGATGAAAATTGAAGTGAGCTGAGGAAAAAAAAACTGAAAGGAGAGCTTAGCAGAAGAGAATTGCTGAATAATTGCACAGCATGCTAGAGAAGTGTGCAAGAGAGGAGATGAGTAAATCTATTACGAATCCAGTGGATCATGTGGATTCTTGGTTGGGAATCACAATCGGCTGTCGTGGGTGCTCTGCACTGATTGATTAGTTTACAGCCGACATGTAACAGAGCTGTACACACACTGTTTGTTTTTCTTTTTTTGATTTAGTGACCGTAGGGATTTGTATTTACTTTTGAAGATCATTTTTTGGTTTGTCTTGTTTGTTTTGAAGCTGATCTAGCTTGTGTTTATGAAAATTAAGATGAGAAAATAGCTTAAAAATGGAGGGAGTGGAGAGAGAACAGATGCAAGGTATGCAAGAGAAGTGTGTGAGTGAAGAGGAAAGCTGTTGCAGAAAAACAAGGTTGATAACATTTGTTTAATTACATAAAAAAATCTGATTATCCATCCAAGTGCAAAAAGACAAAACAGAGATCTCAGAGGGCATGAAGAAGACAGTGATAAAAGTCTGGAGGAGGCTATAAAACCATCTCCAAAAGATTTGAGCTCACTCCCCTGTCGGGCAAATCATTTATAAATGGAGAACATTTACCATCAAAGCAACTCGACCTCGAAAAATGCCCAACTCGACCTTCTGAAATATCACTAAAAGCTACTAGAAAATATAATAAATCATGTAAAAGCCAACACAAATATAACATTGCAAGATTTGCAGACCTCCCTTGCTGTATGTTAGGTACGTGTGCATGCACCAATAAGAGGAACTCTGAGTCACAGTGGCATTTATGGGAGTGTTGGCACTAAAGATGGGCGATACCTCAGTTTTCCTTTCAATCTGATATCCCGTAACTCTCAAACTTAAAATGCTGACGCCAGTGCTTATACCGATTGTTAAAATTGGGATTTATTTTGTATTTTTGCAGTGATTATCAGAAAATGTGGACATCAACATGTCTGAATATTTTATATGACATTACAAACTATATAATATCTTTTTTTAAGGTTTTTTTTGTTTTGTTTTACTGCAGAATCCAGTATAAAAAGTATGTATGAATATACTTAAAATATATATTTCAAATCAGAAATTGAAATGATATTTGAAATTAAATTGTGATCAGTGTGGTGGTTGTTGTTCTATTTTATTTTAGAAAACATCAGAAAAAAACATATATTAGAAGCTGATGTACTTAAAAAAAATAATATTTTCACAAAAATGGATTTTTAGATTCATCAATATTTCAGTAACAATCCATCCATCCCTATTTGTCACAAATATGACTACTTTAATAACATCCACCCTCATTTTGCATGAGAACGCTCGTTTTTGTTCACAATCAAATGAGATTGAACACATCCTGACTTGTTTTAAGAAGCTAAAACTGGGCCCAAAGTTTTCCAGCATGACAATAACTAAGCCAGTTCACACGTCTACCCCAGAATGGCTCAGGAGAAAGAACAGTCATGTTTTGAACTGGCCAAGTCAATGTTTTAACCCAAATCCATTGAGATGCTGTGGCAGGACCTGAAGTGGGCAGTTCATGTTAGCTGTCCTTCAAACCTCACTTAAATGACTCGGTTGTGTCAGGAGTGGGCAGCAGTCCCTAAAAACATGTCGGGGACTTTTTATTGGGCATAGAAGACATTTACTCCAAGTTATTTATTGAAGGGTTCATATATTTTGTATTGGCTGTTGTTTTAGAGTTTAGTCACTGTTTTGTTTTACATATACACACGAAAATGTGCCATTTTTATTACAAATTGAAAAAATTGAAAAGTTTAGTTTTATTTTTAATCCGAATTACACAAGTGAATGGAATGTCCTCACTAGTATAGTATTACCAGAGAGTGTTTGTTTGTATGTACCAGGTTTATGTCATGCTGTGGAGACCAAAACCTGAACATAGTGTGGGGACCTTTCTTCCTTAAAGGAATACAAAGCTGGTCCCTTGAATGTAAATTGTGAAATTTTAAGGTGGACGTGTTTATAGTTTAAGGTTTGAATAAATCTATGTAATGTCCCCACGATTCACAGAAACAAATGTGTGTGTGTGTGAGAGAGAAAATGAAAGCAGCTTCTGGTGAGTCTAGAGGAGAGCTGAGGAAAAAAGAGGGAGAGGAGAGCAAACAGGTGAAGAGGGAAGCTGTTCTGATGAATGGGTGGTGTGTAAATGAAGGACACGCGTCCTGTGTATGTAACTGTTGGGAATGTGAATGAAGACTATGATAAAGGGCTTTTTTTGAAGGGGACAATGGTGGTATGACATGGCATATCATATCCAATGACCAAACTGTGCCAAGATAAATACAGCTTCCATTCTTTCCAAACAAATGATCATAAATTTGACTTGACGAGTAGTAGGTAAATTAATCAAAAGAGGTCGATTACAAACCTCAATTAAAATGAAAAATGAAAATTAATTAAATTAATTTAAATAAAAATTTAATTGCTCATTCACATATTTTTTACAAACATTAAATTTGGGGAGTGTTACATATAGAATGCATTTTGATAACTCAACATTAATGTACAATATCAATACTGTTTAGAGCTCTACATCACACCTCCATAAGCCCGTCATGACTATTGACACAGATGTAAACATTTGTAAATAAATATAATTTTAGTAAAAGTTGCTTTTATTATCTTTGATGACAATTTGACAGCAACTACATACAACAGTTAACAGGTTTTGGTGATATGCGGGTGTGTCGTAACAAATAACGTAATGATTCAGCTACTTTTTAGTCTGTCTGGGTGACATAATGCTGTTACACAGTTTGTCACAGCTTCTCAAGTGAGGCTGTAAAATTGGTATAAAAACAGGTCTTATTCACCAACCAACACAGTTTTCATGAATATTCTGACATTATCAGTGTTTTCTTGTTTTGGGATTTGTTCAATTTTATGAAGACGATGGGATACATCATTCTAAGAGCAGAGCTGCAAACACAAAGTGTTTAAAATGCATTTTTAATGTGAACAAAAACTTTTTGTTGACATTTTGCTCCCTTTTTGTTCTCAAAAATGCTCTGATGTACAGTACCAGTCAAATTTGGACACCTTCAAAAATATTCTGCATTGTAGATAAATACTAAAATCATCCAAACTATGAAGAAATACACATGTCATTATTTAGTAAACAAACACGTGTTAAACAAACCATATATTTAGAAAATGGTGCTGTTTAGAACCATGAACACTCATGGATAAAGGGTTCTTTCCTTGATGAAAGCATTCTTCAGATTGACGGGGAATGTGTTGTAGATGGTTTTGTACAGAACGTTTCTGAAATTGGTTCTTGTAATCCCCAAAAGTGTTCTTCTGTATCTACAATGTCATGCTTTTAATAATAGAGGAACACTATTTGGAGCTATGTAGAACCATTTTCACAAACGTTCTATATAGAACCATCTAC
>BRDA01001288.1:39696-44696 GCA_036984385.1 Crenuchus spilurus | reverse complement strand
AGATGTCCTGTCTTACAAAAGGCTTAAGGTGTAGGGGTTTTGCTACAAAAGATCAATACCTTGTTTCATTATTATTAATGAGTCTCATTAATTCATTAGTCTAAAATATGATCAAATAACGATCACTTATTTAACTAAAGAAGGTACAGATAGAAAACTGCAGTTGCCAGGTTCTGGAACATTCTCAAGCCCAATCTATGCCAGGAACCCACTCTACACGAGCTTTAAATAACAAAAAAATCTTAAAAATACTGATACTTTTAAATCTTAAATCTTACTGCTGCACTTTTAAAGTAAATAAAAAATCCAGTGATGGTACTCACCCCTGACTTGGTAAACGGGAAAGAACCAAAGTGGCTCAGACTGAGAAACGCAAAAGTATTCCAGCCACTATTCCAGGGCCAGGAAGTGCTGGTGTTTGTGCACAGGACGGGGGAAGGGGAGGAGCATAGGGGAAGACACGTGTAAACATTGGTGAGGAGTTTGGATGCTGGAGAGATTCCAGAATGCTGAAATTACTTGTTAATACTTGTTACAAATTACTTGCCATGACATTGTTCTGGTCTGTGACACGTCCAGTGTCGTTACCTTGGCAATGCGCATGCATTAATTTTAAGGCGGAGCTTCTGAAGGAGCACTGAATGGAGGGGTGTGTTTGCTTTTCTTGAGTTTAAATATCAAGAGTCATTCTCCAGAATCGTATACGTTGCATGAAATCTCCCAGGTAGGTAATCAAAAAGGCGACATAATACAAGAGCCTGGTACACCTGCTGATTGTTTTTTTGCTTGTAGCTTCTTGTTTCTGCATTATTTAGGCATAACTACACTTTGAGAAGCTCTCTGTCTTGGGGCCTTGCGACCTGGAGTTGTATACGAGAAACACAGAAAGCTTCTGCTTACATGGACTTGTACAATTGGAAAAATTAGCATCATACAGCTCTTGCTGTCTTGTTGAGCTGGTAGCTGTGTAGCTGTCAGGGATGCAGGTGGGATGTGTCCTGATTGGAGAAGGAACAGAGCCTGTAGAGGGAGAGTGTGGGTAATCATTCTCATCTGCTAGAGACAGGCGTGCTGCTGGGAGCTCAGGGGTGCTGCTCTGTCGACAAATCAAGTGTCTTTGTCTGCATGCCCCATTTAGACTTTTGCCCACCGTGAGTGATCCTGTACAGAAATATACTGTGGTACTGCCACTGTTGTATGATGGTATTGCCACGGTGAAGCCATTATGGAATTTTTGGACCATGATGGTAGTAATATGGTTCTGCAATGCTAGTACTATAGTAGTGTTTTACCAACGTTTGTACTATTAGTAGTATTACTTTGGTAAAACTTTGCCTAACAGTGGTACTACCATCATGGTAGTGTCCAAAAACATGGTTCTACCAAGTGGTAAAACTTTTTCATCACTTCTGCCTGCTGTTCAACAGATTACTCTAAAAGTGAGTTTAATCCAGAGTGATGTAAAGTGTTTTGTTTACAATAAGAGAATTATCTCAGCTAGTACAGACAGGTTAAGAGTCCAAACTAGTCTTCATTTCAGACACTGTTAGAACTAAACCATCACTAATACCTAGAAAGAAGGAAAGATACACAATTATATACAATATAAGAGCTTTACAGCATTACAATAAGTGTTTAAACTAGTGCTGCTTAAGTGCTCCACAAAGAGATGCTCTTCAGTCTGTGTGTGAAGACTGTGAGGGACTCTGCTGTTAGAACAACCAGTGGGAGTTTGTTCACCACCTGGGTGACAGGACAGAGAAGAGTCTTGATGCTAATCTTCCACGTGTCTTGAAGGATGGTGGGTCAAGCCGAGCCATTTGTAACCGAGCTTTGTAGGTGAGCATCAGGGTTTGAATTTGATGTGAACAGCAACAGGAAGCCAGTAAATTGAATGCAGCTGTTAATTGACAGCTTGGGAGAACTTGGACGATTGAAGACCAGCCAAGCAGCTGCATTCTGGATTAGCTGCAGGTGCCTGATGGCTCACATAGGAAGACCAGCGAGTTGCAGTAGTCAAGTCTTGAGATGACAAGAATTTGAAGTTGGATCTTAAGATGCTCCACTTGGCTTTGTTTGTCTGTAGGATACGCTGTGATCAGGTAGTAATTATTCAGTGATGGTAAACAAAAATATATAAATATCAGCTTTACAAATAGAGTCAGGCTCTAAGCTCCTGATGAGCAGAACAAGTGCAAATGGAAGAAATCTTGAAAGGAACCAAGGGTCATTAGAACATTAGAACCCTAATGTTGGCCTACAAAGCCAATAATGGACCAGCTTCACTGTACTTGATGGAAATGGTGAAAACCTGATGTGTACCAAGAGCTCTTCTAGCTTCACCATCCTTCAGGATGCATGGAAGACAAATATCGGAATTCTGTCCTGGCACATAAATGTCCAAACCATAGACTGTATATGATAACTGGACAGTATACATATTGCTTGTGCTTGGCATTAGATGTGAACTCTGCCCGGGGCGGAATTAGCTTTCAATTAAGTCAACCAAGCTGTCAATCATCTCAACACCACACCCCTTTAAATTTCTCCAAATAACTTCTATAAAAAGCATTTATCATAAAGAGAAATACTGGGGGGTTAATTAGTAGGTACAGTTTGTGGAATTAAGAGACAGCTGACAAAGAAAAACAACATCTGAATAAAGAAACGAATTTCAAAGTTTAATGTAGCTCCCATTCAATAAAACGGCTGTGGGCGGAGTTTTAAATTTTACAGCATTCAGCCACTAGAGGGTTTCAGATATGTTTATATTGCTGTTGTGCCCAGTTTTCATATACAGTCTATGGTTCGAATGACAGAGTTGCTTTATCGTCTCTTCCAAGAGTACTTAAATCACTTGTCCTGTACTTATTAAAGGCTTATGATTGAACTAATTTCTTTTGATTTGACATTCAAGCACTGTATGTTGTGTATCTTGGCATCTGGACTGACTTTTGTATTTGGCAGCATTTAAGCTTGAGGTATCTTCTGGATTCTTTTCCATACTAACTTGTTAGGAATACGTTCTGAGTGAACAGCAAAGCACTTTTGTACGTTTCTCTGGATAACAGTGTCTGCTAAATGTCTTAAACGTAAAGTAAAATGTGAATGTAACCTTCCTCCTCTAGTCAACGCAGAAAAGGATGGTGTGATTAAATGTCAGATCATGATCACGTGATTATCGTGAAGTTTCCATGGGAGTGAGGGCTTACGAACATACCACAGTACTGCCATTATGCTAGTGTCCAATAAACATTCAATTTGACCATTTTCTTATTGATTTTACAGACTGATGGTTTCTTGGACACTAGTATGATGGTAGTACTTTGGTACTTTTTCATACATTTGTACATAAAATGCAAACAGTGTTTACATATGTTAATGGAATAGATGTGGTCTGTTTTAGTGAATGTTCTACGTTTGGGTTTTTCTTTAGATAAAATAAATCAAGCATGCCACTAACATTACTTCCATTACATTGCTTCCCAGTGATGTATCCTGATGGTGTTCTGTCCTTAAAGAACAGTTCTGTAGTCCCAATTTCTTAACTCAGGATTGTTTAAAGCCTGATTCACCCTACACAATTTTTTTTAATCCTAAACAGAGTCACACATTTTTCACCAATTTGTCTGTTCTTGATCGTTGTTAGTCATAAAGGCACCCACTCTACAAGATCTGCCCTGAACTGAAACATCACACACTTTATGAGTAACTAACTTGGCCAATGTCTTCAAGCCTCAAAACCTTCATCTGAACTGCTATATCGCAAGAGCCGGCGGAAGATTCTTATGAACTAGATGTAAACAAACATGGCGAAAGATGGTGAAACCAAAAAAAAGCCAGGATAATGAAAAGGATGTGAATGAAACCATAACAACACATTATAAAGACACTGGTAACACTTTATAATAACTTTCATTAATAGCTCATTAACTAATAATTAATAACTGTGAACACTTCATTAGTTCATGAGAATTTCATTAACTAATGATTTACTAATTATTTATTAACATTTGCAAAAATGAATACAATCATTAGTAACTACATGGACTGTCATTTATAAACATTTGTTCCTGTTCAAATTCTCATGAACTATTGATTTGTTCACAGATATTAATCATTAGTTAATGGCTTATTAATGAAAGTTATTATAAAGTCTTACCAAGACATGGAACCAAATAAAGAAGTACAAGTTCAGTTCAGTTCAGCTGTCATTGGTTGATTGCATATTAACGAGGTGTTTTACACGAGACAATTGGTGTCCACCCCACCTGTAGGATACTGAGTCATTTAATATTTGTGATTCTCAATGGGTCTCAGCCCTGACTGCAGTGGGAGAAAATCGATATACTGGATTACTCTGGAATGGTCATCAATTTTGATCACCCTCACATCGGGAGACCTTTTACAGTTGTTGGGAGGACCTAATCAACCTCAACATCGGCCTCAAAATCGGCCTGATTATCCTGTAGTGTGAACCAGGCTTTAGATTGTCATTTTGAAGACAAAAGGCTACTGAAACCATTATCTTTTTTTACTGTGAACCTCTGTGTGTGTTATCACTGACATATTCAACACGTTGTTAAGTGTAGTGGTACAGTGACTGATGCTCTAATGTATCTCATCACTGCAGGGTGGGCTGAGGAACAGCAAGCATGAGTGTACGCTGTCGTCCCAGGAATATGTGCACGAACTCCGCTCCTGCATTAGTGAAGAGAAGCTGCTCAACTGTCTGGAGTCTCTGCGTGTGTCTCTGACCAGCAACCCTGTCAGGTCAGTAACTTCTGTCGTTCACTGGAGGGATGTCTAGCATTGTCGAGGTCTGTCTGTGCTTTCTCTGTGTCACCCACTGTTAGGGTGGGCACCTGTACCATATAAAGAATCAGTATGGGATGTGATTTAGTTTAATTTAAACAGTGGTGGTAACATAATACTGAATAAAACACATCTCACAACAAATAGCAGAGAGTCGTTTTAATTAGTAATTAATATGTCCCTCA
>BRDA01001288.1:10040-39678 GCA_036984385.1 Crenuchus spilurus | reverse complement strand
ATATATATATATATATATATATATATATATATATATATATATATATATATATATATATATAGCACACTGGGGTACTATCCAGAGCACCCAGGGCACAGTATGGGGTTAGATGTTCTCTCAGTTCAGGAAATGATACCAGAGGCCTTCTGGTCAAAAGACTGGTTCCTTAACCAAGAATGTAGACTGTAGACTGGGATTGTTACCACCGCTGGTAGACCTGTATGACTGTATGCTTCCACACACCTGCAAATTCAGCTACTTCCTTCACACTCTGACCTTTAACCCCCAAATACAATCCAGTCATTAACATCGTCTTTGTGATGAGCTAGCTTGTGATGAGACATTCACCTCACTGTGCCACCTCTTCTCAGTCTATTAATCTCATCACACACCCTGCATGTATTTATAGCCTGATCATCCTCATGCAGCGCCATCTGCAGGAGCCTGAAGTTACTACCACCTTAAACATGCAAGGTGACTCATTTTTTGGGTGGGGGGGCTTATAAATCATATATATATATATAATATGGTGTCCAGGTCAACACCATGCAAAATCAAGGGTGAATACCTCCACCTGAGGGTTTTTACAGGCAAGCAGGTACACCTGCTCCACCGTCTACTTATAAGCTCTGTCTCTGCTTTGTCTTTAAGCTGTGAATGTGCTTTTACATCCAATGCCATTATTTCTTTGTAACAGACGTCAGGTTTCAATCGAGCATCTGCTTCCACCTTCTCGAGACTTTCTCCTCCGTCTCTTCTCGAGCATCCTCCAGTGTCTGCTTTACTCTGTTAAAAGTTTGTGGTAGAGTTCAGTTGAAGGACCTTTTTGGTTTGGCTCAGTTTTTTTGTGATCACGCCAGTCTGTCCTTCCCGGCACTCAGCGTTGCCAGATTGAGCGGCTTTTGTTTGAAATTGCAAACAAGTTTTTATGTGTATGAGTAGTTTCTTTCATTGCTTTCGAGTTTAGTCTTATTTACTTTTGCATAGAAGTCACGAGTCATGTCATAGAAAGTGACAGATAAAATCATGTAAATCCCTTCATTGTTTATAATTACTGACCTGTACAGTTTAAAATGGCAACAGTTTATTAGACTACGTTGGTTTAATTGGTTGAAATGCTGAACATCAGCTTTTTATGTGGACTTTTAAGCAGTTTTTCATGGATTTTGACGGGTTTTGAAAGACGTTTTGGCTGGAAACCTTGGCTGTGAGTCTTTGTTTATTTGTTTTTTTAGGGTTTCTTATTGGCTGTTCAGTGTTAAAAACCCAGCTCTCTACTTAAAGTGCCTCTCTGTCTCTGTGCTGCCAGGCTGGCACTTGTGTTATTTAAGGCGCCTAGTTAATTTCTCGAGTCTCGTGAGTCACAAACACATTAAGAGGCAAGAAATTCATGAAAGTCATGAACTCTTGACGAAACACAGCTGTTAACTGAAAGCCATTCCAGGTGACTACCTCATAAAGCTGACTGAGAAAATGTCAAGAAAGCTGGCATCTAAGCAAGAGATGCCTACTTCTAATTCCGTATGTATTTCTTCATAGTTTGGATGACTTTAGTATTAATCGATTAATCTAATATAAATAATGAAAAACCACTGAATGTCCAGAGGTGTGTCCAAACTTTTGCCTGGTAATGTACATGTGTATAATAGTGCCAGTCAATCATTGGTTGCAATCCCACATACCCACCTTCATCTTTACTCACGTTGAGATATTTGGAACCAAACCATCATTGGTTGCGACCCGACACATCCGCCATATTTGGACTCTGAACATCGATTTTCTTCACCACCATCAACTCTCTCAGAACAAAAGTTCTGTCTTTAGCTCATTTGCTTCATTCTTGTCCGCCTGAGCTTCACATTCTTGGAGGATCTGTTAGGATGCTAATTGGAAATGTGTCAATGGGTCTTTTAACATGTGGCCCATGTGGATACCCAGACCTAGTTAAACGAGCATAGCCCAGAGCATAGCTGCCTAAATTAGCATAGCCACTAGTCACTTTGAGCCCAGCTTTGTCATCGCTCACGGCTCTATCCATTAGACTATATCCATTAGGGGAAGTCTAGTTTTTACACTTCAGACAGCTCACTATTCTGTAAGACCTTAATAAGTGCACCTCCCCCAGCACCACTACATCAGACACCACATCTTTCACGGCCTTCCTAAAGTAACTCTGACCAATGGCCCACTTTTTAATTTTTAAAACCAGGATTGATCAGAGTGAAAATAATTGAATGTTTCTTAGTTCCGTGCCCGGTTGGTGTGAGCTGTTATTGGTCCTGCTCATTCCAGCATAATTAGGCTTCAGGATCCTAGTGCTTATTCCCGCAACGTTATGTCACTTTCCTCTCGTGGACGGGATGGAATCTTCAAATTTAATTTGGTCCCAGTAGCACAGAGGAGCACCGTATGACAGCAGACCCTCTAAATTATTTACTCGGGCACTGTCTGAGAGATGGCTCTTAATGCGAATCAATGAGTGGTGCATATAAAGTGGTCATCACGTGGTGGCGAGTTGACGTTCTCTTTCAAATGACCCTTCGTGGTGGGAAACCCCAGTAGGACGGCTCTTTGATCAGCGGATACATTATAAACATGACGTGTATGTACAGTAGGCTCTCAGACTAATAGGCTTTGGTGTGGTCTCGCTGGAGAGATCACCTCCGTCTACCCTCAGCAGAGGTGTTGCTGGAAAGCAATTAATAGAGTCTGACAAACACTCTCCTCGTGTCTCCGTACGGCAAAGTAAAGATACTGCAAGAGTCATAGAGATGTCAAGAAACTTTGGTTTCTTTAGGAAGTGCAGAAAGGTAAGTTGTAGAACAAAGTGTCTTGAGGTAATCACTTGTTTCTTGGTGTAATTAAGTGAAAGGATTCTGGGTCCCCAAGTGGCTCAGCAGGCTAAGACGCTGACACTATGACCAGAGGGTCGTTAGTTCGAATCCCGGTCATGCTGTTTTGCCATGAACAACCGGGGCCCAAGAGAGCAAAAATTGACAGTGCCCTCTGTTGGTGGGTAGATGGCGCTCTCTCTTCCTATCACACTCACATTGGAATGTCCACTGGCTCAGGCGTCAACTGATTGGTCCATTCAGAGCTGGGAATCCTGCGCTCCCAAGTGACGGTGTGTCAGCGGTAGTTCAAGAAGAGGTGGTGGCTGTATCTGTGACTTGTGCATGTCTTCACTCTCTTAGAGTCAGGGACAAAGTGATAGGGAGAGTCACTAATGGGATGGGTTAATTGGCATTGGGAAGGGGAGAAAATTGGCAAAAAAAGGTTTGTTAGTGTTTATCAGGCTAACTGTGGCTGTGCACTTATCTGTGTTTCCTTTAATTAATAGAAATCCACCTTGTTTTTCTTGGTGTAGCTCACACTGTGTTTGTCCCCGCTGATTGCAAAAGAATGGCGTCAGCACCTTCTTCTCAATGAAAGGGCAGTTTGTGCCAGGGGGCAGTGAAGACCATCACCACCCCCTGGGTATTTGGAAAGGTCTACACTTGAGAACGTCCTTTGGCGAGATGGTGCAGGGTGGTAAGGTGTCGTGTCCACCCACAAAAGGCTACGTCTCGTACAGAGAAAGGCACCCCGAGGTGAAGACTGGACGACTTTGTCCTTCTCGCCCCCCCCACCCCACCGCACAGGAGCATTTTGCCAAGGTTACCCACAATTATTATAATTAGATTTTATCATCACGGATCACAACACATAAGAATGCGAGAGCCTATGTTAATGCAACCTTTACTAGAAATGTACAAAGTTTGTGTTCATCGTTTAATTCAAAACTGTCATATATAAATAATCGTAGCAGAATATTATGACCACCTCCTTGTATGTACACTCATTGTCCATTTCAGCTCTACATTTACAGACTGTAGATCATCTGTTTCTCTGTAACCAGCAGTGTTGCCAGATCTCGTGATAGAAACAAGCAACCAGCTCTATGAAAACAAGCCCAAAATAAGCCCAACTGGCAACCCAGCACATTTGGTAAAACAGAGGCCGCTTTTAAACAGTAGAAAAATACATTTTATTATAACATTATACATAAACAACACCAAAATTATGCTAAACACTTTTAATATAAACATTGTCAGGCTACGTAGGTGGCTATTTTTAGCTCATTTCTTTGTTTTGTCATTGTGTTTTGGGGCACTGAAACCCATTTTTTGTGTTTCTCGTCTTTCGCTTTGTTATGGGGAGCTGGGAGATAATCAAAGAGTTTCACTCGGAAAGAAAGTCAAGCCCAAATAAGCAACTTCACGTTCAAAAACAAGCTCAAAAAAATGCAACCCGCCACTCACGAGACTTGCAAGCGACTTTAGAAAAAAACAAGCCCAAACTCGCTTATAATAAGCGGACTTGGCAACACGGATAACCAGCAAATGGTGGTTACCATGGCAACGAGAATACTGCACGCAATGGCTGCACGCGTCTGACGCCTGTCTCTCTGTGTCTCTGTTTTCAATTTAAAAGACGAGGACAAAATCAGATAAGCATGAACTATTTTAATGGTTTTAAAATGTATTTATTTTTTACAATCTGTCCGCGACCCGCCCACAACGTGTCCCCACCAGTTGAGAATCTCTGCTCTACACTACAAAATGCACCTGTATGCTCAGTGGTGCTAAAATGAACAATGAGTGTAGATACAAAGAGGTGTAATAATAATATTCTGATATATTCTAATAATTTGAGATTCTGGATTTCTTAAATTTCAATGATCAAAAATAAAACAAAAAATCTTTTCTTCTTTGTTTTTATCCCTGATTTTCTCCTCAATGTAACTTAGTGGCCAATTAGCCCCGCCCCTTTTATCAACTCTTTCTATCACGATCAGTTGCCTTGTCCCTGACCCTCTTGGGATGGGGCAGGTGAGCACACCAGTGACATCAAGCCCCCGTTTTCCAAACTGCTGGTGATGCATCACCGCTGGGAAGCTAACGCGCGCGAAGGAATGTGCAAATCCCCAGTTCTGATGGGTCGCCCGGCAAACACCCAAGTCAATCAAAATTCTTTATAGTGTTAGGGAGAGAGCGCCATCTTGCCCACCTGAAGAGAGAGCATGGCCAATTTTGCTCTCTCGAGGCCCTGGCTGTCGATGGCAAGCAGCAAACTCGCCATCCTCAGATTATAGTGGCAGTGTCTTAGTCTTTTGGTCCCCAAAAAAAGGTTTGTTTGTCGTCATGTTGCACAAGCGCTATTAACACCCTTCCCTAAGTTTGGAAAACACACTTTGTTGCTTGTGTAGTTTGGGTTTGTTCACTCTCACTGCTCTTGTTAAAGCTGTCTGCTCTCAGCTTGGTTTTAATGCGAGAAGGTTTGGGATGCTCCAGTATCAGATGAAATTAGTCTTTTCTAGGTCAGAGAAACAGCGACTCAAAAACAAGTGCACACATCAGTACCCCACACAGAGCGTAGCTGGCAATAAAAAGTTATGTCTGCTTAGAGTTTAAGTCCTCGGGGACCCAAATCTCACTTCTTCATAAACCCTCGGTCGTTTTTCAAACTGTACTGCCTAGAAGTTTGAAATGTTTGGACATATAACCACACAGTGGCTGCTTGAATGGAAATTAATTTGTGATGAAAATGACCCCGAGTTCCTTCGCCTTTCCTAGGTGCAATTACTCATGAGTCTCATCAAACCTTATCTCCTCTCTCCTTCTCCAAGTATTTTAAGTGTGAGTTTCTGTGAAATCACGGTGTCTGCAGTGCGCTCTATTCCATATTAATCAAAACTGGAGTTCGACAAGAGGAGAGAAGCTGAGCACGATGGGAAAAATGTTGCATTTGAAACAGTGGTGTTATCGCCAACTTTGGTATGGCATAGAAAGATAAATGAGTTGGATTTGCTGTTTGCTCTGGGTGGACCTTCCTGGCTTAATCTGTGAGGTGTTTTGCACTTTGAGTTTATCACGGCTGAATTTACATATATCTGGGGCAATTTGCTGACAGTAGGTGATTATACAGCACAGAGTGTCCTGTTTACATAGTCGTGGACTGAAGTTCTACACATAAATGATGACTTAGCATTCTGACACCTGAAGCTCTGGACCTAGGTTAGTCTGTTTGTTACATTGTATACATTTGGTCTGGTTGGTGTTGGAACTTTTCAGGACATCCCATCCATGGGCTGCATCTCCCTATGCTTTGCTCTGATTGGTTCATAGAAGGACGTGTGTTTGACGTTGGCGTGTCGTCAGTTCGGCGGGTAGTTAATGTCATGACCCTTCTCTCTCTCAAAAAATATGATGCATGTTTTGCCATTTTTGTGCATTTTCAGGCTCACTTTCCACATGTTCACCAAATTTCATTAAAACATTTGCGCTCCTCGTGTCCTCATGTGCTGCTGCAGCTCATTTTTGTCTTTTTCATCCCTGCATATACACACACACACTAGAGGGCAGTGAGCACACAAGTGCCCAAAACAGTGGGCAGCCCTATCTACAGCCCCCAGGGAGCAGTTAGATGCCTTGCTCAAGGGCTCTTCAGTCATGTCTTGTCAGTTCATGGGATTGAACCAGCAACCTTCTGGTCATACGGCTGGTTTCTTAACCAACAACTTCCCCAGTAATAGAAAATCATATCTGAAGTGTACTTCCATTGTTCTGGAATAAGCACATATACTGGCTTGTTCACTGAGCGCTGAGGTCTTGGGTTCGAATCCCCATTTGGGTTTCCATGTCCTCCCCATGTGTGCAGCTGTCTCAAGTTTCCTCTCCCAGTCCAAAGACATGGAGGTGAATTAGTTACTCTTAACTGCCTTGGTGTGAGTGTATGTTTGCACTTTTTTCAGCTTGAGTCAGAACGCAGCACTTTTTTCCCCCCGCAATCTGTAATTTATATGAAAAATGACATGATAATTCCAGACATAGTATTGGTGGATTACTGGTTGTGAAATGTGTGGAATTTTCAAAAATGCCCCATCAAACAAAAGAGCTCTCACCTGAAGACTTTAGTGTTCACACCCATCTCATAAATATTCAATCTAGGAGCCAATGAATGAGTGAAAACAGAGTGTCGCCTCACGTTAGTTAAGCTTTATAAATAAAAGCACATACAATGTCTAAAACCTGTAATGAGCAGTGTGTAGCCAACACCTCTGTTTATTCAGTTCTGAGCTCAAAAGTCTAGAAATGTTTAGAGTGTTTTTCACAATATATCAGCACATCTGAAAACAGGTTTTTGGAAAGTCTAAGTTTAGAGCAGATTTAATCAGAATATAGATTTATGACACTCTGACTCTTGTTGCTGAGTTTGTGCTGAACTATAGCCTGTGTAACACTTTGGGGAAAAATAAGTTTAGATGGGTGTGGTTTGTAAAAAGTCAGGGCTACATCAGTGTCTGAAATACCCTCAGACTCCAGAGGGTTAATGACAATCGTGTTTTTCTTGCCAAACCAAATGAACACATACTTAAAGATTGTTTAGTTAGAGAGATGTTCTCCTTATTCTTGCATTAGTCTAATCAGCAAAAGATAAAAGTGAGCGGGGACTCCGTTAAAGAGGCTGGGATTACAGTCGCTCGTCTCCTCCTGTTGTGTGCTCCGTGTTTGTGTAATAGTTTAATTGGCTTTGCTGAGCACCTGGTGGGCTTCTCAGGTGGCTGGTAGGCCAGTGAAGACTTCTATTTCCCAGCAGTCCCTCACAGGTGTGAAGCTCATTGCCTCACACAGATGGCTCTGCCTGAGGCACCCAAGCCTCTTCATCCCATTTTTTATTTCCTCCTGTCTTTTTTGTTTCCTCTGCTTTTGGAGAAAAAAAATACTCGGCTCATAATTAACTTTGCTACGTCTCCTTTAATTCCCTTTGTCTGGCCACATACTCGTTAATTGAAGCGTCGCAGCTTTCTGAGTCTTGTTTCCGTAACTTTTAATCCTTTGACTTTAAGCGGAATGTCAGCTCGTATGTAATTGTTGACTCTTATTTACACAATTATGAAGAGTTAATTTGTACTGCATCAAATGGCAAGTGTTTTCTACAGCTCTGTGTTTCCTGTCTCTCCGTCAACTGTGAGAACAATGCCACGGGCTGTACAATTGATGTGCGTGGAGTCGTTATTACAGAGTGGGAAATAATCCAGAACTTTCTTTACACCCACTTGCGTTTTTGTCATCTTCTGAAAACATTCACACTCCTTGTGCCATGGTGAGAGCTCTCGAGAGCTGTGTTGGATGCACTCATTCCTCATCAACCCCAGCCGGTTTTCACTGCATCATGGCCTTCCACGTCAATGTAAGTGATGTTCTGCTTTCTGTTGGAACGTTGGAACTTTTTTTTTTATTAAGCTTCCCATTTTAAATCCCTACTGGGCAATCTGTGGGTCTCGCGGACCCCAGAGACAGGAAATGTGCCAGAAAATTGAGCCCACGTGCAGGTTTACATTGAATGTCCTGCATCTCTCTTCAGACTCCCCCTCTTCCAGCCACTGTTGCATGTGCAATTCTAATGGCTCCGAGGTCAAATCTATAAGGAATAAAGCGGAGAGTGATGACCAGCTAAGCTTCAGTGTCTGTGTGGAGTGCCTACAGTCATGTACAGTGGAGGTAATAGGCTTATTAGTGTCTTTGAAGACTTGATTCTCCTTAACAAGAAGCAGTTCAGCAGCACATTCACTGCCTCTGTAACTGCTCTCCAGACAATGAAAGAGAAAGAAGTGTGCTGAGAGATAGTTACTCAACAGGTATCTATTTATTCTTTTAAGGAAGAAGCCAAAAAGACAGATACTGTTTCTTTACCTCTGTTTGTGAGAGTAATTCCAAGAGCTGATTTTCATTCATGTTTTGTAAGATCTTTACTAAAGGCCGTGTTTGAATATCAGTGCTGAAAAGGCCGCATTTCACTAAATCTAATGCAGGAAATTAACAGTTTGGATAACAGCGTTAAAAACACAGCTTCAGCCTGCACATAGAAGATGAGTATTTGATCATAATAAGAAAAAGACAAGGTGAGACCATCAGAGTTTCTTACATTTACTCATTTTTATTTATTGCATTGCGGCCGTTCCCGCCGGCAGTAAATTAACAAAATTCCGCAAAAACACATAACTCTGAGATGTTATCCTAGAAACAAAATTAAACATACATCGCAAACTTTAAAGGGTCTAATTTTCAAATATATATACAGTAACTTGAATCTAAATATATTTTTAGATATTTGTGAGAGGAGCTTAAATAAGCAGAGACACATTTTTCAGAGTGAGTCAGACAGTTGCGCAATTTTCCCACTAAATGATGTGATCTGTCATTCATGTGATAATAGTAATTCCTGACATTCTTTCGGTGGATTACTGAGCATGGAATGTGTGAAATGTGCAAAGACCCTTCATCAAACAAAAGAGCTCTCGCCTCACACCAATCTAGGAACACTGAATGAGTAAAACACAGTGTCAGCTCACATTAGTTAAGCTTTAGAAATAAAATCACATACAATGTCTAAAAACTGTAATGAGCAGTGTGTAGTCAACACCTCTGTTTATTCAGTTCTGAGCCCAACAGGCTAGAAATGTTGGGTGTGTTTTGACACTGTAGTTGCTGAGTTTGTGTGAGGCAAAGGCCTGTGTAACAATTTGGGGAAAAAATTATTTTAGATGGGTGCAATTTTTTAAAAAGTCAAGCCATGTCCGACTACATCATAGTGACCGAAAATCCCTGTCTCCATAGGGTTAATATACATAAAGTTGGAATTGGGTAGTTAAAAAAAAAAAAAAAACTAAATAATGTGCGATTTCAACAGTTGATTTAATGTAACTTTTTAAATTTAAATTTAATGACTTTTAAGGAGCAGAGGATCTTCAGTTTATCATCAAATGCATGAGAGAATTATTTAAATGTTTAAAAACAATGTTCCTCATACAAAGATTGCAAAGAATTAGTATAGTCCTGTCTCTACAGTGCATTATTCCATTAAACAAATCAAGGAATCTGGAGGAATTTCAGTGCTTAAAGGGCACAAGTCTAAGCTGAACACCTGTGATCTCTGATTCCTCAGATGGCACTGCATCAAGAAGTGTCATTCATCAATAGCTGATATAACCACATGGGCAAGAGATGAATTTGGCAAACATTTATCAATTTCTACAGTACAGAGTTACATTCACAAATGCCTAATGTTCACTATGTCCAGATGAACTTCTCTGGGTTCAGAGGTGTCTGGGATGGACCATCACACAGTAGAAACATACTCTAATTCCAGATCTTTTTTGGACAAAATGGTTGACATTTTCTCCAGACCAAAGATGAAAAGGACCATCCAGACTGTTATCATCAACAAGTCCTAATGCCAGAGTCTGTCATGGTAAGGGGTTTGTGTCAGGGCCTCTGGCAAAGGCCATTTACACTCTGAAAAGCTGCCTTCCAACATCATCTTTTCCAGGGACATACATACATTGTTCAAAAAGGCAATGAAAAACCATATTCTGCACATATTACAACGGCATTGTGGAAATAGATCCGGTCTGAACTGGTCTGTTTGCAGTCCTGATCTGTCCTGAATAGAAAAATGACAACCTCATAGTGCTGCACACCTTAAGACGTTTGCGGGAAGAATGGGCTGTATTAGGCTCATAACACAGCATCCCCAGTTACCCGTTTGACCCAACTTTTACTGAGATTTATTTTTAAGCATTATCTGTGCATAGCACACTTTTAGCTGTTAGTCTGTGCACCTGTTTGTGAACATGTGTGCCATTGCATTCATTTGTTTGATCTGAGACGGCTGCTCAAGTGAGTTGTATTAGAGTACATTGTGCTGATGAATGCTTTTCTCTCCCAGTAGCAGACACAGAGGAGCCAGGCTGGGCTGGCAGACATGCTTTATAGTCTGAGTACAGCACTTAAAACATTTGTCATTTTTAATGCACAGCTAACTAGACACCTCTGTCCATCATTCACTGATTGGTTTTATGCATTCTGAAAGCT
Source organism: Crenuchus spilurus (assembly GCA_036984385.1). Lineage (NCBI taxonomy): Eukaryota > Metazoa > Chordata > Actinopteri > Characiformes > Crenuchidae > Crenuchus > Crenuchus spilurus. The sequence goes on along the minus strand of BRDA01001288.1, from coordinate 28,762 downwards.
GGCAGTGTTTTCTCCATCTAAATCATATTCATGATTTGACAAAAAGAAAGAATGTGAATTATGCATGTAATTATTTACAATAGAAAATTTAGGGCTGTCAAATGATTCAAATTTGTAATCACGATTAATCTCAGTACGTCATATAGTTAATCTTGATTAATCACTTTTTTAAAAATTGAGAATTTTGAAGAGAAACTTGGAGGCATGTAAATGGATGGCTTATCACAGACTGGTACATGTGAAAATGAAATTAAAACATTTCAAATGCTTGGACCGTCTCCATTTAAGACACTGGAACCTTGACTTACGAGTGACCCAACTTATGTATTTTCTGAGATACGAGCCATCTCTCTGTAATTTTTTTTTTGCTTTATGATGTGAGCTGAGATCTGAGTTATGAGTGAGCATGCATCCAGCACACCATTAGGAGTCATGAGCGAGCGTAAGTGCAGAGATCACTGCTGACAGTACAGAGAAGAAGAGGTGGTGTGGGACAGTGTTAACAAACGTGTCTCACTCAATTTCTAAACATTTTGAAATAGAAGAAGAAACAGCTGTTTGGACAGGATGTTATTGAAACGCTGATGGTGATGCTGGCTGGTTCAGGTGTTCGATAGCTGATGTATCGGTCCTGAGAATATCAATTGTGTGTATATAGCGCTGATGCAGACCGGCTCAGGTGTCTGTTAGCTGATTTGTCAGAGATGGGAATTCTGCGGTTTCCTCTGAGCATGTTGGCTGCCGAGGAATGATGCATCAGTGGCAGTCCTAACTCAACGCCCCAAACCATTATTCTGGTGATTGGTTCAGTCCTAGAGAATGGGTTAGTTAATTGACCCACCAATTAAAAATTAAAAAAATCGGAAGGGATTTTCCTCTACACTGCATGACATCATTAAACGATTTAAGAAATCTGGAGGAATTTCAGTGCATAAAGACCAAGGGCACAATCCTAAGCTGAACAATTGTGAGCACCTCAGACATCACTGCATCTAGAACCATCATTCATTAATAGCTGATATAACCACATGGACAAGAAATTACTTTGGAAACCTTTGTGAATGCAACTCTGTATACCACTTAAAACTTTACTGTGCAGAAAAGAAGCCTTATGTTAACCATGTCCAGAAGCACGTCAGCTTCCCTGGGCTTGGAGGCTTCTTGGATGAACCATCAGTTGGTGGAAAACCTTTAAATAATTCTGTGCTGAAGGACTATGCTATGATAAATCGTGTACAACTGGAAACATGTTCTTTATCTAGACTTGTAGCGCGACTCAGCATTTATTCTTAGAGCTACAGATGGAGAAGCCAGTTTTCTCCATATCAAGGTCAACATGGACATGAAGACACAGCAAGCTTTATAGGTCAAGCACATTACTCTCAAGTTGTAATGGAACCAGAGATAGATTTTTTCTCTTTTATCCTGATGATAAAACCAGGTGCTTATAGGAAGTTATCAGAACTTCACCTGTCGGTTCAGGAAATAAATTGCCCATGTTTCTGTGACAGCTGAGCGGGTTGAAAGCACTCTGCTGGGGTCATTTCTCTGCACACTGTGCTGCTAGCCGGTGCTCTCCACAGACATCAAGTGTTATTATAAACTCCTTATTGCCTCAGGATTCTTCTATTAGAAACCCAGACACATAATCAGTCCGTACATGCAGTAAAGTTTTTATTTCTTCTTTAATTTCATCTTTAATATGGAAATATAATATGTTTAATCACTCCCCCTCACCCGTATTTTTAATCATTAAATAGGTTCATGTGAAGTTCTTCCAGCATGTCTCATTTGCCATGCATTTCAGATTATATTACAGTATCTTAAAAAAGGCACTGCTGTTTACCATTTAATTCAGAAAGGTAAACATTTTATATTTATTACATCATGAAAATCCAGAATCTCTAATTATTAGAATATTTCATTTCAAGTTTAAGTAAATGACTTACAGTATCAACATAAATAAATAAATTAATTAATTCTGTGCTTAGCTAGGACAGCCTGCCATGCCCTGTGCCCGGCGAAGGGGTAAAGGACTCATGGAAGATAATGGGTGCATAAATATGTCATTTTTCATATAATGGAAAAAAAAATCTGTCTATGAAAGTTGGCACTTTTAAGTTAAATTAGGATGGAATTACAAATGAACTTCTGCCTCAGTATTCAGATTTTGGAGATGCGCTAATTAAAGAGTAATTTTCTGATTCAGGCATGTCGTGATGAGATAATGCAGAAATTGTGCATCATTATTCAGACATCAGATGCGTCTGTGATTCACACAAAACAGGCGTTTCTCACCATTCAGACTATAAAATTAAGCACTTTTCTTTTGCACAGCATCCAGTTCCTCGAGGAGCAGTATTACGTCTGGTACCACAGCCTGACCTCACCCTGGAATTCTCTTTGACTGACATTAAATTGCTAACAAATAGGCAGAAAAAATGCCATTCAACACCAATATAATATGTCATTATGAATTGACTAAATGGAAAATAAATGTTCTTTCTGTGTGGATACGTACATAAATTTTGCCAATTAACATTTTACTTATTTAAAAGTCAAATCATTATAAAGTACCACAGTTATAATTTTATTTATTTATTTTTTTTATTTATTATCAAAACAATTGATGCACTTTGCAGTTTTGTCACAATGTCCTTGCAGGTCCCATCACATATTTCCATCAAATAATCATAATAATTGTAGAAGCTAAGCAGAATTTAGAAACTCTTTACAGTTAGTTTAGCTTCTATTAGCCTCTAAGTTATCGTCAGGGATAGTGTACAAAATAGTTTACAAAAGCTATGAACCCAAAACAAAATTGTGGCTGTGGTCACTTGACAACAAGACAATATACTCTAAGATTGACAATATACAGGCGACAACGCGATGACCGACTGAGACTGTGGGACAAGAGGGAACATTTACATCAAATGTAATCAAATGGGTGATGAGGGACCAGGGCTGTGAAATGACAAGACACAGGTGCAGCCGATGACTAGATTAGTCAGGTCAACATTTACAGCATTTGGCAGACGCTCTTATCCAGAGTAACGTACAACAGTGTTGTGTTTACATTAAGAGAATTATCTCAGCTAGTACAGACAGATTAGAGTCCAAACTACTCTTCAGTTCAGACCCTGTTAGAACTAAACCATCACTAATACCTAGAAAGAAGGATACACACTTATACACAATATAAGAGCTTTACAATGCATTACAATAAGTGTTTAAACTAGTGCTGCTCCACAAAGAGATGCTCTTCAGTCTGTTTAAAGGAGACTGTAGTGCTTGTGGCACCCACAGAGATGTGAACTGGGTCATTTTTGATATTCTGCAATGTCTAACGTCTAGCACGTGTGAATGTGAGAGGATCTTTTTCACTCTATGTACTAATGTCACTTTTCAACTTAATTGCCTGACTTAAGTCTCTGAATGCACATCATATAGTGGATCAATTCACAAGTCAAATTGATTTCCCCCCAGCGTGTCTCTCTTAAAATGAATTTAAAGCCGAGATTTTAATGATGATCCCTTCTCCTCACTTTCAGTCTAACAGCCACATAATCAGCACGTCTCCTAATCTGAGATTTATGGGGTTTCATTAGAAAACTCCAGTCAGTAGTTCTTGTCTTGTATGTGATGTTGTAGGTCAGATATGGTGATATTCAGGTTGAGCAGTGAGTACTTGGCTGTTTGTGTGTGGCACAGACGGCTATAAGCCATCAAAATGTGAGGTGATTGTCACTTCGTCCTCTCATATCACCATCCCCCTGCTCCTTCACATGCATTATAAGTGAAGAAACAGCAGATACGGGCTCTTGTGGATGAAATATTCATATTCCCTGGTGTATTAGGTTAAACAGTTTCTATCTGCACAGCTCGGGTCAGCTCCCTCGTGGAGGCTATATCATTATACACAGAGTGATGCTGAGATTCATGGTTATCAACATGAAAAGGAACAGGAGCTCAGTGGGGGGATGTAGATCCCATACCTGCTGTAATAGCCTTACCTTCCTGCATCTACATCTGCAGTGTACAGAGGATCTGATGTGGCTTCTTAATGCTTTCATTTTCTAAACACTCACTATAAACACTTTTTCTGTTCCGGCTGAAACATCACCGTTCAACAGCTTTTCACAATTACTGTTAAATCTCCACTTTGCCTGGTGCCGTTTTGGGGAAACCAGAGTGTTATGTACTCTGTTGGGTCACTAAGCTCCATATCCTCTAGTCTGTTTGCTGTAATCCACTTACAATTAGCATCCTCTCTAAAAGTGAAGCAGCCACAGGTCTAGCACCCCTACTGGCTGCCTGCAGTATAATATGTAACTCCGCCCATTTCCATGTGTGTCAATGACATTACAGAACATTTTCAATGTCGTCTTTCCATCTACAGTGTCTGATTCTAACAGTCAAAGAAAGAAAAAACAACAAAATTCTGCTATATTGAAAAAAAGGAATGGTTACACTGGGAGTGAAGTGTCTGACAGGGTTGCCAGGTTTGCAGTTTTCCTAGAAAATGCTGCCGTAGGTGACATTTCAGAGGTCACAGGGTGTTTTTGGGCTACTCCAAATTATTTATAAAATAAGTTTTTGTGGCATATTTTTTACAGCAAGAGCTGGGTTATTTTAGGTGACTATTGAGTTTAGGTGACTAGAATCTGTAGGTAGCACAGTCTCTCAAAGAAGCACGATTTAGACTGCAAACGTGTGCTGTGAGACTATCACTAAACCTCACCAGTCACCTAAAATAACCCTAACCCTAATACTGCAACAGAACTTCGCAAAAATGTAGATTAGTGTTGGTTTCTCAGACTTGTGTGTGTGCACAGTAAATATGTCGGTGTTAAATCAACACTATTAGAGTTAAATTAACACTGAGAGTGTTACATGTTGACACCCTCAGTGTTAATTTAACTCTAATAGTGTTGATTTAACACTGGCAGATTTACTGTGTGGTTTAAGTGGCAGTATTGTTTTCTTTTGCTGTGCCAGTACAAACCAGTCAGTGTATATACTGGCTCATATTGGGAAATGACACTGGAAATTAAATGTTATACTCTACAACTGGGCTCTTTTATAAAATGTTGAAATTTTTTTTTCTTCATCTACACACGCACGCAAACCTATTTCTGTGTTCAGCTATTTTCTGCAATCTCAACCCTCTCAAGCCCTCACACTCTCACCTTCCATTTCCAGAAGAAAGTGGAGCTGGCACTGATGTGGTTTTATGTGCAATCATTGCAGTCGCCTTCAGAATCCTGCTGGAATCCAAATGCCATTAGAGGAAAATGGTGACTCTTTGAATGGAGCATACTATAGCCTCATACTTGTCCTCAGAGGAGCATCGCAAACACACTGTGACTGCCGACATGAGGAATATTGTCCTCAGAGCACATCTTAGGCTTTAGACACTCAGAAATGCAGTATCAGCACTGTTGCCTTGGCTGCTTTTTGAGAAAGGAGGGTCAGACTGCCACGTTAGTCAGTCATGCTCCCTGGACACTGTCGTTCACTCGGTTATGGAGCCGCAGTTAGTCGTGCATTTAATGAGTAACTCTCCTGGCTAGTCTAGTGGCAGGATGAACTGCAGAAGGAGAATTATCAGCTTGCTTACCTTGTCTTAAAAAATTACAGATGTGAGTTGAAAGAAACTTTAAATAAATAGCATTATGTTTTAAATATATATATATATCGTCAACTTTTTTTGAGGAAGTTGGGTCCAAGTTCATCCGTCAGGTTTTCATCCGGGTGCTTTGTTTTTGTTGTTTCTCTGCCTTTGTTGCTTGTTGTTTCTCTGGCTTTGTGTCTCCTTGCTTTTCTGGCTTTGTTTCTCATTGTTTCTCTGTATTTGTTTCTTGTTGTTTCTCTGGCTTTGTTTCTCATTGTTTCTCTGGTTTTGTTTCTCGTTGTTTCTCTGTATTTGTTTCTCGTTGTTTCTCTGGTTTTGTTTCTTGTTGTTTCTCTGGTTTTGTTTCTCGTTGTTTCTCTGGTTTTGTTTCTCGTTGTTTCTCTGGCTTTGTTTCTCATTGTTTCTCTGGTTTTGTTTCTCATTGTTTCTCTAGGTTTGTTTCTCATTATTTCTCCGACTTTGTTTCTCGTTATTTCTCCGGTTTTGTTTCTCGTTGTTTCTCTTGCTTTGTTTCTCGTTGTTTCTCTGGCTTTGTTTCTCATTGTTTCTCTGGCTTTGTTTTTCATTGTTTCTCTGGCTTTGTTTCTCATTGTTTCTCTGGCTTTGTTTCTCATTGTTTCTTTGGTTTTGTTTCTCATTGTTTCTCTAGGTTTGTTTCTCGTTATTTCTCTGACTTTGTTTCTCATTGTTTCTCTTGCTTTGTTTCTTGTTACTCTGGTTTTATTTCTCGTTGTTTCTCTGGTTTTATTTCTCGTTGTTTCTCTGGCTTTGTTTCTCGTTATTTCTCTGACTTTGTTTCTCAGGCTTTGTTTTTTGTTGTTACTCTGGTTTTGTTTCTCGTTGTTACTCTGGTTTTGTTTCTCGTTGTTTCTCTGGTTTTGTTTCTCGTTGTTTCTCTGGCTTTGTTTCTCGTTTCTCTGGCTTTGTCTCTCCTTGTTTCTCTGGCTTTGTTTCTCGTTGATTCTCTGGCTTTGTTTCTCATTGTTTCTCTGGTTTTGTTTCTTGTTGTTTCTTTGGCTTTGTTTCTCGTTGTTACTCTGGTTTTGTTTCTCAGATTTTGTTTCTCATTGTTTCTCTGGCTTTGTTTCTCATTGTTTCTCATTGACAATGCTCAAAACAAGCTAAAACACATCACACCAAAACGACAGCGTGCAGCGCTACTGCCTGAAAATGGGTGTGAAAACAAATAGCGGCAGAGAATGGTTGTACAAAACAAAGTCTGCTATTCCACACTGGCACACAATAAATCAGAGCGTAAACCTGTCAGAGTGATGTTAAATGTTCATTTATCCATTTCATTAGTCTTTTGCATTTATTTCTCATTGTGTTCTGTATGTAAAACTATAGTTATTCTATATAAAATGTATTTTCGTTTGTATTTTGGAGTGCCTGGAACAGATTAATTGGATTCACATTATTTCTTATAGGAAATATTGCTTCAGTTATCATTTGTTTTTGTTATCATTAGGCACTTAAAGATCAATGACAAAAACTGAGGTTCTACTGTGTATTATATATCCTTGTATATTCTATATCATTACATATTATATAGCATTGATTTGATTCTGTTTTCTGAAAAGACAGATATATAGTAATAGTATAATAGTTATTATAATAGTATAATATTTTTTGATACTTAATACTAAATAGTTCTCCGCTTTTTATGTGGAAAAGTAAAAAATATTGCTCATTTATTTTATGTGGAGGTTTGTCATTAAAAGGAAAGGGTTTGTCCTAAAAGTTATTGCACATTTTCTAATGTTGAGATGTAAGTTTCCATTAAAAGAAAAGTTCACAAAAAAGTTGCTGTATCATTTATCATTATTAGGAAGAAAGAAAATCAGCCAGGAATATTGTAGCCGGTTCATCTCTAATTCACAGTGATGTTTTATTGCGTACCCAAACTTTTGAATGCCAGTGCATTAATGTCAAATGAGAATGTTACTTCTTATTGATTAATTTATATTTGACCTTTCTTCCTCTTATTGATTCATTGGTTGTTTCATTAAGTCATTCCAGCATTGCTAATCAGCAGCGTTGCTGGGAGCTGCCTTCAGTCATGGATGTTGGGACTTTGCTGCAGAGTTTAGTTAGTGAATGGTGCCTCAGCTGCAGTGTGTCGTCAGTGTTCTGCCGCTGAGATGTGGGTTTGAAATGTTGAGAGCAATTTGTTGCTAAGAGCAGAGGGCCTCGAGTGGAATAGAGGAGCGATGAATAGGCCACAGGCGGCCAAATGGGACAGTCTGTGGCTTAGCCTTAATACAATTTGAAAGGCATTGCTCTCATAGAGCGCACTCATGACACAACACTTCAGAGCTTGTCCAAATACAATAATAGTCAGTCTCAGCAGCCGGCCAAGAGACGAGGTCAAAATGAAGACCAGCGGGTAGTGAAAGTGAGAGAACCGCCAGGCTACACATCATGATGTCATACATTAACACACTATTCTTTCTTTTTTACACTCTTAAAAAAGATGGTTCTTCAAGCATCCTTTATTAATCCTTCTATATACAACCATGAACACTCTTTGCATGGTGAAAGAGTGCTTCAGATTGATGAGGAATGTTTTGTAGATGATTCTATTTAGACACCATTTGAAAATGATTCAGATTTTATTATTATTATGGAAGTTCATTGTGTTAATCAAGTTGTTGCTATTACTGAATTGAACAAATCCATTTGATGGCTGAGGAGCATCAAGGAGAACATCTGGAACCAAACTTTGCTCTTGAAAGTAGCCAAATGTCAGCTTCTTTTTTTTCTTGTTGGTTTTTATTGCATTTATATATTTTTTGCTTTTATTCTAATGATTTATGGTGTTTTTAGAAGTAAAGACAGATGATAAATAACATGTTTAGGCAACAGTACTATGTATTGGGCACCAGTGCGTCTCTAGTGCGGTGAAATACTCTCCAAAAGTAAAGATCCAGTATGATTTTGTTTTTGTTACGCCTCCACTCTTGCCTGCTAAGTTTGATTTGCCTGCTAATGAGCTGGCACCACTTCATTAACTAAATGATTTTATGTAAATGGGACATTATATCTCTCAGTGTGCCATACTTTGATGGAACAAATGCACGTGTACAGCGTTAATTGTACAGTAACGACCAAGTCTGTGCTGTGTAATTACACATTAATTACACATTAATGTTTTTTTTATAGTTTTTGAAATAAAACCTGTGTAATTGCATCAAACCAGCAGAATCTACCATCTCCTGCACAATTATTGGCATTCCTGTTAAGGATGAGTAAAAATTGGTTATAGGAAATTCAGCTTTAGGTGAATTAGCAAAATTGTGCACTAACAAAAAGCAAAAATCTAATTTTAATGAAAAATCCTACAAAAAAGTGCTTGGTCCAGGACACTGTGTCAGGTACCTACTCGATTGGAATTGATATGGGTATTTTGCATTTTTGGTGAGTATTGTCTTCCAGTATTACACATACTGTATGATGGGACTTAAAACAGAAAAAGTAAATATTACATACATCCTATGATAGGAAGTTCCAGAGGCGAGGAACAACATGAATGAAGGCACCCCATAGTAATGGAGCGAATGTGGGGTATCATGAGAAACACAGATGAGGAAGATGTAACAGTGAAGGAGGTCAGAAACATGTTACGGCGCTTAATTCTGAAAAGCCTTGAACATGAGAAGCAGAACCATATAGTCTTTTTGATAATTAACCCTGTGGAGTTCATGCTCCCGCAAGCGGCATATTAACAAAACTCCGCAAAAACACTTTAAAAAGATTTTATTCTAGAAACAAAACTAACATATCCTGGAAACCTTAAACGGTCTACTTTTCAAATACATATATCGTGAATCAAAATATATTTGTAGATTCTTGTGAGAGGAGCTTAAATAAGCAAAGACACGTCTGTGAGAGCGAGTCAGACAGCTGCACATATTTTCCTACCAAAAGACGTGATCTGTCATTCATATGAAAATGACATGGTAATTCCGGACATTCCATTGGTGGGTTCCAGCAGCCAGGAATCTGTTTAATGTTGACAAACAAAAGCCCCTGAACAGAGGTGATCCTAAACAATAGACCTCTCCTGAGTGTTCCTATCTCATAAATATTCAATGTAGGGTTAGTAGCTGAGTGAAAACAGAGTGTCACCTCACATTTTTTAAGTTTTAGAAATAAAAGCACATACAATTTCTAAAAACTATAATGAGCGATGTTACAATGGCATAAGTGATATATATAAAAATATATATATATATACACACACACACACACACACACACACACACACACACACACACACACACACACACGAAGGAGGGTGTTGGCCAAAATCTCGCGATACATGACCCAGTTCATCCTCCCTTCAATACAGTGCAGTCATCCTGTCACCTTTTAGTATGATGGTTCCACCCCTATTCTTCACAGTTGAGACAGTGTTCTACTCATACTTGTTTTTCCTCCAAACATGGTTAATGGAATTGATACAAATAAGCTCTATTTTGGTCTCATCTGAGCACATGACCTTTTCCAGGATCATCCAGATGGTCATTTGCAAACTTCAAATAGGCCTGAACATATGCTGGTGTGAGCAGGTCGACCTTATATGCCTTGCAGGATTTTAAACCATGACGGTGTAGTGTGTTACTAATGGTCCTCTTTGAGACTGTGGTCCCAACTCTCTTAATGTCATTGACCAGGTCCTAACGTGTAGTTCTGGGGTGATTCCTGACCTTTCTCAGAATCATCCTTACCCCACGAGGCAAGATCTTGCACAGAGCCCCAGACTGAGGAAGATTGACAGTCATCTTTTGTTTCTTCCATTTTCTAATAATTGCACCAACAGTTGTTACCTTCTAACCAAGCTGCTTGCCCATTGTCCTGTAGCCCATCCCAGCCTTGTGCAGGTCTACAATTCTGTCTCTGGTGTCCTTCAAGTCCCCATCTGGGTTCTCCCCAAGTCTGTGTGGGTTTTCTCCCACAGTCCAAAAACATGGAGGTCAGGTGAATTGGGTACTCTAAATTGTCCTGATGTGTGTTGGCACCCAATAAACAGGGATTTGGGTTTTTTTTCTCAACTTTTTCCTATTGTGAGATACACTAACTCACCAAGAGAATTTGTTATAGCCCGTTTTACTCCTCTTTACCAGGGGTGCCAATAATTGTGGAAGGGACTGCATATTTAATCCTCATCTATATTTCATGAAGAAGTCCAAATGAACTGCATGCCAAGCAGGTTTGACAGGCCCTGATGCTTGCTTTGACTTCATTACAGAGTGGAGGAGAAAGGACTGAGGCAGCTGATCTGTGATACTGTATACAGACAGGCTGGATGGACGCTTGTTAACCTGATGAGTCTGCAGCTCGTGTCAGCTTGTGACTTTAATCAAAATAAGCTCATCTGTGCCGTTTCTCAGCTGTGGAGCGATGCTCGCACCTTGAGAGTGATAAAAGCCTTTGGAAAAGGAGACCCCTGTCAGACCCCTGCTACCTAAACCTGTCGTTTTTTTCCCTGCTTGCCTAAGAAGTGAGTGGCAATGATGTCACCTCCAGGTGTAACTTCACACCGTTAAGAAGCTCTGCCTTTTTCCTCTCATGTCGATCTCATCTGCGTCTCCCTCAGCTTTCGGTCACTGGTGAATTATATCAGCTCAGTCAACACCTCTCTTTCTATCTCTCGCTCTCGATCTCTCCTGCATTCTACAGTCGTGTAAATCAACAGGGTGACTGCACCGCAGTTTTTGAAGATGCGCAGTCATATTAGAACATTATGACATCACTGCGTGACAGGTATACCTAAGTGAGCACACTAGTCAGTCGTAGCAGAGCACAAAATTATCATCATGGGCAAAGAATGTGATGTGACTGTGTCTTCAAGGCTGAAAATAGGGTACCAGGTAAAGAGTGGGAGCATCTTAGAAACCAATAAGTTTGTGAAAGCTGCTGAAGTGAAGATACTGAGAATAGACTTCTTGTTCAAGTTCCTTCCAGCGACATAACATTGATGCCATAGGGGGCCAATCAACATGCCACAGTGGACCAGTTGAAGCAACAGGAACAATGAAGAAAGTGACAGGAACTTCCTGTCGTGGCATCTCTGACATCACATGAGTTCATTCCAAACCAGGGGTGGTTGTAGTGTTCTGATATAATCATGTAATTGTCTTGATTTGCATACAATGAAGTGACGAGCGCCAACATACATTAAACATTAAACTGTGAGGTCTTTGTAAATAGACAGTTATGAATTTTTAACATTATACTGTTTTGTTTTATTAACAAAGCAAGGCCATTATAATGTACTATACAGCAAACTGTAATAAGTTACAAATTGGGTTTGGTGAGCTGGTAATGAATTTTGAGTAATGGTGAGCCTTTGAGTGTTTATAATTCGGAGCTAATCTCATTGCAAGTGGAAAAAGCATTCTTTACACCCCCGCCCCCCCACAACGCCCTAGGCTTTCATGTGCTGGCCCTAATCGAGGGTCTTCTGTGACTGAGCTTGTCAATACAAATGGCTTTAATATGCATGTGATTATTGCGCACAGTCATTGTCAGAGGGAAAGAATCAATCAGTGTCTTATGGGCCTTTAATTCGACAAATTGTCCAATGCATTTTGCATTATTGACAGTGTGGAGCTGTGGAAAAGTGATGCTAATGATATAATTTAAGTGCAATCACAGAGTCGCATTCCCCTCTCTACAACAGAACATTAAACATCTCCATATACGTTGTGCTTTATAGGCTATTATCTCTTAGAATCCATTATTGATAGCTGTGTTATCTCTTATGTCTTGCTTTATCTTTTTGTTTGAGTGTGTTGCCTTTGCGTGCTGCCTAAAACAGATTAAAATTGCTTTTGCACACTGATTGTACTTCATTTTATACAGTATCAGTGTCAAACTCTGTGACTATTTACTATAACAAAGGCTGATCATATGATATGCATCAAACACTGAATCCCCATTGTGGTGCTCATAACTAATAAATGGCATTGATAATAAGTTTGTTTGGCTTTTTTGCATGATTCATAATAATTTATCATTGTTTGGTATGGAAGCCCTTAAAGTTATTGGTTTTGAATATTTTTCCCATGATTTGTTACTGTTTTACTATTATATTGAGAACATTTTACTTGTTTTATCAATATATCACTTATTTAATTAAACTGACAGATTCACAGGTGTCCTTTATAGTATATATGGCCATCATCTATCCATTATAGTGTATATGGCCATCATCTGTCCATTATAGTGTACATGGGCATATCTGTCCATTATAGTGTATATGAGCACATCTGTCCATTATAGTGTACATGGGCATATCTGTCCATTATAGTGTATATGAGCACTTCTGTCCATTATAGTGTACATGGGCATATCTGTCCATTATAGTGTATATGAGCACTTCTGTCCATTATAGTGTATATGGGCACATCTGTCCATTATAGTGTATATGAGCACATCTGTCCATTATAGTGTACATGGGCATATCTGTCCATTATAGTGTATATGAGCACATCTGTCCATTATAGTGTATATCGGCACATCTGTCCATTATAGTGTATATGAGCACTTCTGTCCATTATAGTGTATATGAGCACTTCTGTCCATTATAGTGTACATGGGCATATCTGTCCATTATAGTGTACATGGGCATATCTGTCCATTATAGTGTATATGAGCACATCTGTCCATTATAGTGTATATGAACACTTCTGTCCATTATAGTGTATATGGGCATATCTGTCCATTATAGTGTATATGAACACTTCTGTCCATTATAGTGTATATGGGCACATCTGTCCATTATAGTGTATATGGGCACATCTGTCCATTATAGTGTATATGAACACTTCTGTCCATTATAGTGTATATGAACACTTCTGTCCATTATAGTGTATATGGGCATATCTGTCCATTATAGTGTATATGAACACTTCTGTCCATTATATTGTATATGGGCATATCTGCCCATTATAGTGTATATGAGCACTTCTGTCCATTATAGTGTATATGAGCACTTCTGTCCATTATACTGTATATGGGCATATCTGTCCATTATAGTGTATATGAGCACTTCTGTCATTTATAGTGTATATAGGTATGATTGTCCATTATAGAGTATATGGGCATATCTGTCCATTATAGTGTATATGGGCATATCTGTCCATTATAGTGTATATGAACACTTCTGTCCATTATAGTGTATATGAACACTTCTGTCCATTTTAGTGTATATGAGCACTTCTGTCATTTATAGTGTATATAGGTATGTTTGTCCATTATAGAGTATATGGGCATATCTGTCCATTATAGTGCATATGGTGTCTCTCTGTGTTGCTGTTGTTGGGAAGAAGGGATCCACAAACATGAATCAGAACCTTCATGTCCAGGCTGAGCAGTGATTTATTTGGGAAAAGGTCCCCTACCCTCAAGATTTACAGTTATTTAAAAAAGAGAAACAACCTAATGAGTTGGTTTGTGTTCTCCTGCTCCATTAACATCACTACAAATGTTGTATATGACAGCAAAACAATTTTATGTTGTTATAGCGAAATAAATAATCTGATATTTCGAGAAAACAACAAATTATTCTAATATCTCAAAAATTATATTATATAATTATATATTATATAATTTATAATTTAATTTATATAATATATAATTAAATATAATATAATATATAATTATATAATTCTAAATTATAATTATATATATATATGGAAACATTATATAAAGTTATATTGGAAAAAAAACTAGTAAAAATGACTTATCACGGTTAAAATGCAAATCCGTTTTTTATGAGCTTTAAGGGCTTCTGTAGTTTGGTGATGTTCCTTTATGACAAAGAACCTTCCATGAGAAACCATGAACATATATATTAGAAACTTACGTATTAATGAACTAATAGTCCACATTATAATGCACAAGGAGCATAAACTCCTGTAAACTCTGTTAAAATGGAGAGTTGCTTATTTCAAAGGGTTTAGGTAACTCTGAGATGACTCAAGGCACCGGACATCACAGCAACACTGGTGGACCATAAACTGTGCTGAAAAGCATTTCCAAAAAGTCTGAGTGACGTTTTTCTGACAGCTTCACTTGAAACATTTAAAACTTCAAGGGGACTGGGTAGATAATCTGAAAAGATTAAATTCCTGGAGGGGAAATAGAATACCCAAACTAACTTCACTATGCAGTTCTGCCTGGAGGAGAGTCGTGTTTTAAACTCTTCTCTTTGTTTCTTGTCTTCGCCCACTCAGGAAGTTCTTTCTGCTGCTATGTTCCAGCAACAGATATTGGTTCTGGATCTCTGTAAAGCTGATTTGTGACAATGTCTGCTTTAAAAGTGCTTTACATTGCATTTATTCTTTAAAGGGGCCATACTATGGAAAAATAACTTTTTTTCAATGTTTTTACACCTGTATTTGTTACCTTGATTGCCTGTTAACAAAAAATTTAAACCCAGTCTTTTTTGTGGACTTTCTGGGTCTGAAAACAAAGTTCAAGATTTGACTTCTCTTATTGCACAATAAAGGGCCTTAGCCATGGCCCCACCATTGTAACTCCACCTTTGAGTTTGAACTGAAGCCATTTTATATTTACACATATTTACAAATGTCTGCATACAGAGAAACATACAAAACCTGCACAGCATCAGAAAACAGGAGAGTGGATTATGATTATTTGATAGCAACATCTAAATAATGTTGGGAAAATCATAATAAAACCTTGTTTTCAGTGGGGCAAAGTATTTTATCTGCTGTGGTATTTACTTTGGAAATGTTTAGCTTTTGCTGTACTTTGTTAGCTATGTGTTACAGTGAGGTTTTCATAGACTGGATATGTATCTCTAAAATGTGTCTGTGTGAGTAATTGTGGCCTTAAGTATGAAGTTGACGTATTCTTATTATTCTTATTCATCAGCATCTTATTTCAGCATTCAGTTCCACCTTAAATGAAGCAGCAGTGGTATAAGATGCATATAAAACACACACTTCTCACTCTCATAAACCTGCAATTGTGTGTGTGTGTGTGTGTGTGTGAGAGAGAGAGAGAGAGAGAGAGAGAGAGAGAGAGAGAGAGAGCACATTAAAACTTTCTGTTCCAACTTTGTTATACTCGTTAGTAGGGATGCTCGTAAGTAGGGTTACCACTGTATATGTAAGTCTATGTGATATGTGTCTTGCTGCCTATATTCACAATGCTCTGATGTGGTCATAATGTTCTGGCATGATTGTGTATATGTGCTGTTGAGTGTGCATCGATCCTGTTCTTACCTAAAAACGAAACACTGCTGAATGTCACGAAAGAGGTTTTTGACTAAGGTGGCACGGTGGCTTGGTGGTTGGTACTTTCACCTCTCGGTACTGGGGTCTTGTGTTTGAGTCCCCATCTGGGTGGAGTTTCAGTGTTCTCCAAGTGTGTCTCCAGTTTCCTCACACAGTCCAGAAACATGGAGGTCAGGTGAATTGGGTACTCTAAATTGCCCGTTTGTATGTATGTATATGTATGTGCACCCAGCGATGGACTGGCGCCCTGTCCAAGGCTTAGTTGAATAGTGTAATGCCCTGCCCTGCGCCCAGTTAGGGGGTAGAGGACTTACCGCGACCCTGATAAGGATTAAGCGGGTGTGATAATGGATGGAGGGATGTTTTGATGGTTTACTTTGCTTGATATGTTTTTGTTCTTGTTTGTTTTCCAGCTGGGTGAATAACTTTGGCCATGAGGGCCTCGGCCTGCTGTTGGATGCGTTGGAAAGACTTCTTGACAAGAAACAGTAAGTTTGAGTCCCACTGTGAGCCTCTTAAGCAGTTTGCAGTTGAACGATTGGTCATTCATGTGTTCTCGTCTTCCTTTCCAGACAAGAAAGCATTGACAAGAAAAACCAACACAAGCTCATCCAGTGCCTCAAAGCCTTCATGAACAATAAGGTATGTTCAGAATGTGATGGGTCCAGCAAAAGCAATGTTTGTCTGCCTTTGGCTCAGTGTCGGACTATGTCAGTGATGAAATGTAGGAGATTCAGGAGGCAAAACATGTGGATTGAAACACGGTTTCTCACTATTACTCAAGCAGGTCTTGAACATTGTTGTTTATAACACATACAGCCCTTCAGCTCTTATTGGTAATTCATTACTTTACCTGGCAGGAGCCTCTGTGCATGTACAGAGAGTGTGTTCTTTCAGCGTAGCTAGATCCACTGCTATCCTCGTTGTGTGGTGAATTGCTGCAGTTTAAAAGTTGAAAGGAAGATAAAGATGCAAAGATATGATTATTTGTCCCCACAGCCCCGTCCTCAATTGAATAAAACGGTCTTAAACCATTTCTCTACTAGCCTAATTGGATATTCTTTAAGAGAACAAAGGCTAAATTTGTCCGTACACCAGGGGATCCAATATTTAATTAAAGCTAAAGTAATAATTCCTTTTGCCAAATGTTTCTGATCTAATGATGATAAAATGAGATCTGTTGACAATTTTCAGTATGGCCTGCAAAGGATACTTGGAGATGAGCGAAGCTTGCTTCTTCTGGCGAGGGCTATCGATCCTAAGCAACCGAGTATGATGACAGAGATTGTGAAGATTCTGTCAGCCGTCTGCATCATTGGAGAAGAAAACATGTAAGTACATGTTGGTACAATGAGAATATGCTAATTTCTGAATATAATCACAGGAAGTGTACTGTTAATAAATACAGCCACATTACAACAGTAAAATGATGTTTTTGGGGAAAAAATACAGTAATACTGTGAATATCAAGGCTTTATTGACATTAGTACTATATATTGACAACATATAGCACCAGTAAAGCATTTTACAGTACCATTATTTCTCAGACGTCTTTGGCCCCGCCCCTCTCAGACAAACCTGTTGTCAAAAATGTTGGATTGATTAAGAGCTGTGCAAATAAAGACTTTAAGTAAACTACGCCAGGCGTTCCCATGAGCAGTAGTTCATGCAAATTAGCTTTGCAAAGACTCATGGGAGTTCACACATTTCTCTATTAGTGTTGTGATTTGTTGTTTTTGTGTATGTAGACTTTATTTTGGGTTAATTGAGGTTTAAAATGGCTTTTGTGTAGTTACCACAGATGTGAAGATTGGCTATATAAATGACTTAACTGTGTATTTTGCTTTTTTGGTCTCATCCTTTGCTGTAAAACGTCCTCTTCTAGCTTTTATTATGGGTGCTACCACATTATTGTCGGGTGTGGGAGAGTTTTTGTGGAAATTTAACAACACAAGCAAAAAATTGAGGCTCATTAGGGCCAGAGAGGAAGCTGACAGAATGGTCAGCAAGATCAAATAAATTAATATGCTGTTAAATTACAGTAGAGGTACTGTAAAATAACAGTAACATGCTGATATATGCAGTAAAATTGCCATAAACACTGTTATTATGCTGTTGCATATTGCAATTTAATATACAGTAGCATCCTGCTAAGATATTTATTTATTTATTTGTTTATTTATTTATTCCAGGCATCCACAAAGTACACATAAGGTTAACATATATACAAAAAATAAAATATTACACTAAAGATACAGATAAAAATTACAAATTAAAAAGTAAAAATATTTTTTTACAAAGGCGCTATATATATATATATATATATATATATATATATATATATATATATATATATATATATATATATATAATTTTTTTTTTTACTTTTTCATTTGTAATTTTTTTTAATTTAATTTTGTAATTTGTAATTTTTATATGTATATACATATGAAATAAAGAATAATAATTGAAACATTTCAGTACAGTATAATTTTAAACAATTACAAAATCTATGCAAATATGCTGACCTCTGTGTGTTACATAAACAGAGGTACAGTATGTAGTGCAGATAAATTATCTAACAGGCATAGAGTTATCATTGCAAGAAGAATACACTGAATGTGCAATATTTAAGCATATTAATAATAGTTAAATATGGCAGTGCAAATACGCAAAGTGGTTTTAATGAAAACGCGGGTATTGTTGGGGGGTTAAACAGTAGATGTACCGTATTTTCCGGACTATAAGTCGCGGTTTTTTTCATAGTTTGGCCGGGGTGCGACTTATAGTCAGGAGCGACTTATGTGTGTGTATTT
>BRDA01001287.1:18377-33086 GCA_036984385.1 Crenuchus spilurus | reverse complement strand
AAAGGAGGCTAAGTATACAGGTAAACATGGATTACAGTCTGTAATTGAAGAACTGTGAAGTGCACCTATATGGTCAGTGGAGTTAAACAATATTGACAATAAGTATGGATACAAGGTATGTGTGCCTAATGAGGTGGCCAGGCAGTGCATTTTACTATTGCATGTTTCCAAATGTGACATTTAACTTAACCTTTTTCCATCACCAGTAACCAAATTCAATGCCAGTCATTAAGCTGCTGAGGCGAATAAATATGAAGTGGAACTGAATTTAGTTACAGGAGATTGAAATAAGGCTGACATGTCACAGCAGCAAATATGCCATTATGTAAAATAGGAAAATAAAGGGCCATGTATGCATTGAAGCTTAATGTTAATTATGAATACAAAAGCAGTGTCTTATATAGTCCGTTAATATCCCAATCACTACACTTCATTAACATGAATAAACAGTTCTGTGAATTACAATATGCAGTTAGAAAAAATGTGATGCAGAGGAGATAGAAGGAGAGAGAGAGGAATGGAAACAATGATAATCTCACACATCTGGTCTTTGTCTGGTGAGTTAAAATGACTTCCTGTTTTGATGACAATAAGAAAGAGACTGAAAATGACACGGAAAAAGAAACCGAGAGCAACAGAAAAAGTGAGAAATGTTCGTTACCAAGCAAGCTTTCTGAAAAGACACACTTGCAGTGACACCAAAACTTGACAGTGCAAACCACAATGCAGCATCTGAACAGGAACCCACATCATATGCCCCACCATATTCCTTTTCACTCAGTATCAGATTTATGAGTGACAATAACATGCTTACCAAACGTTTCTCTACCACCTGCAGAAGATAATAGAAAACCACAGCAAACAGATGCCACCAAATTTGTTAAATGCTTGTGTTGTTTCATCATATAAAATCATCTGATTTGAATCAATATTATAAAATGAAATGTTTTATAATATATGTTTATCCTTGCCTTGCTTCTTTGTGACCTTTGCACCATGTACCTCAGAGGCCAGATCGGTGGAGGAGAGTACAGAGTTGGTGGTAAATGCTGCAGCCACTATTAATAATCTGTCATACTATCAGGAAGAGAGCCTGGTAATTCATGACCAGCATGCGCACATCTCTGAGCGTAAGAGAAATGAATGAAGATAACTGTAAGTTATGCCTAGCTTTGTAGAACAGCTGTGTCCTACTGACCTCTCTGTATGTGTCTGTGCAGTTTTGTTGAGGTTATTGTTAAGCTCTAATATGGATGCTGTGTTAGAGGCCACACGGGTGTTCGGTAACCTCTCTCAGATCAAAGACGTGCAGCACTTCATCATCAAGAACAAAGGTGAGTTTCACACAGACCTTTGCCAGTTTCCCAGCTCTGTGCTACTTTCTGAAGAATGGTGGGACTCTGCAGTGATTTGTGCTGTGTGGGGGTTTTCAGTGTATTTATTTAACAGATTATTATTTAAATATTAAGTTCAAAATGGCTTTCATTACTTAGGTTACCTTGTGTACACTCATGGTCCCTTTTTATCAGCTCCACTGACCATATAAGTGTACTTTGATGTTTTACAATTACAGACTGTAGAAACATCTGAGCCTCCTTTCACCCTGTTCACCTCCACAGAGCAGCTATTATTTGGGTGCTGGATCATTCTCAGCACTACAGTGACACTGACATCGTTTTTGGTGTGTGTGTGTGTGTGTGTGTGTGTGTGTGTGTGTGTGTGTGTGTGTGTGTGTGTGTGTGTGTGTGTGTGTGTGTGTGTGTGTGTGTGTGTTGCGCTGGTGCAAGTGGATCAGACACAGCACAGCTGCTGATGTTTTCCACACCCCAGTGTCACTGCTATGGTAGAAATAGTGCACCAGCCAAAACTATCCAGCCAACAGTGTCCTCTTGGCAGCATGCTGTGACCACCAATGAAGGAGTAGATGATGACAAAAACAAACTGTGCAGCAATAGATGAGCTTCTGTCTCTGACTTTACATCTACAAGGTGGACCAACAAGATAATAAAGGGGACATATTGTTTAAAATCTCCAGCATCTCTGCTGTGTCTGAGCACACTCACCCACCACCACCATGTCAGTGTCACTGCAGTGCTGAGAATAAGGCCTGCGCCCAAATAATAGCTGATCATTGCAGAACAGGGTGAAAGGAGGCTGACAAAGTTGAAAAAGATGGACTACAGACTGTAAAACCTTCTGGTCATTGAAGCTGAAAAAATGGACGATGAGTAGATACAAGGAACCTATTGAAGTGGCCAGTGAGTGTATATAATTATATGATCCTACAGCCTGAAGTTTGTGTGTCTCAGTACACCAGTTTATGGTGACCCTGCTGGACTCCAAGAACCCTGAAATGTGCTTTTCAGCGTGTGGAGTCCTCACGAACCTCTCTGTGAATCCAGAAAACAGAATCATACTGAACAAAGAGGGAGCCGTACTCAAGTAACGCTATTAAAGTAGAACTTTATGTTTATATTCCCTTCTTCTCCAAGTCAGTGTATCTCATTTTTATGTCTTTGTCTTTGTTTTCCACTGAGTTCAGATTGATAGACTGTCTGCGTGACTTTGGGTCACAGGACTGGCAGCTGGCAGGTCTAGTGTGTCAAACTCTTTGGAACTGTGCTGAAGAAGGAGAGGTTCAGTACATGCAGGAGCTGTTAGAAATACTCTCTCTCTATTCAGGTACACACATACACATGCTGAATAACAGAACGGTGTACTGTTGACTATGCTGTCTTTGTATTTATGGCCAATTTGTGAACAGACTGGGCAGCTATAGGAAATATTTAGTCTGCATTAACATGTCTGAATTTGACCTACTAGCCATCCCTCATTAATGTTCTGATGCTAACCTTAACACACATCTGACACTTATTCATCTTTACTAATGCAGCTCCAAAAATTAAAATATGACAATGTTTGTACTCATAATTTAATTCAACTATATGCCATATATTTTATATCCATTACACTTAAAGTGACATTTCAAGCATTTTCATGTTTTAATATAAATACTGTTTGAATTGTAATTTACTCAAACTCCAATTGAAATCAACATTAAAATAATAAAAAGCTTGAAATGTGTGAAATAATGAATATAAAATGTATGACAGTTTACCTTTTTGTATTAAATTGTGACTAAAGCTGAACTTTTCCCACAGTATTCTCATTTTTTTTGATGTATGTAAACGTGAGATTGTTTGTTCTCTTCTCTTTACAGACCAGAAATGTTTGCAGTGGCCTGCTAGTGATGATGTCAAAGAGTACCAGGAATCATGCTGGGAGCTAGACTTCCTGCCTATTGCTCAGAAGTTGAAGAAACGTATACAAAGCCGTGTGACCTTGCTAGAACCAATCAGCGGGCTTTCCTGATCAACCCTTCACTGCTTCTGAAGTACACAGTGTGTGTTTCCAAGTGTGTGTCAGAACAAGGATTTTTCAGGATATTTACTATTTGCACTTTAACTTTTACATTTTTTTAATCTGCCAACATGCCAGCTATGTTAAGCATCATTATAAAGAAATGCTAACAATAATCCATGAAGGCCTGTAGATACCACACCCTCTTTATGTGTATATTACAGAATTAGCACTGGGTTCATGTTAACAGTGCTGTAAGTTGTAGATCAGTATATATCTTTCTCCAGTGTGGCACTTTCCTCATTTTTACAGTAGTTTATAATGCAGTCTTTGTAGCAGAGTTTAATTAGTACATTTTCAATAAGTAATAATAATAATATACTGCTTATGCAAGGTAACTATTAGGCCAGGCATAATGTTCTAATTTAATTGTCAATAAATATAAGAAAAATCATGAAAGTACCTGCAACTTAATACTCAGTTATGCATGGGACCATTCAGTTATCTTCCCTTACCATCAAATACACTGTATGTCCAAATGTTTGTGGACCCCTCTTCTAATGAATGCTTTCAGCTACTTTACGTTAGTTGCCCATTGCTGACATGGGTGTATAAGTGCACACACAAAGCTTGCCTATCTTTGGAGCAGATAAACATGAACCTATTGACACCATGTCTAATGCCAGGTGTGGTCTACCAGGGTGCAACACCCAGCCCCATATATACTCAGGAAAATAGGAGTCGGGCAGACAGAAGACTGATGTAAATGATACCCAGAACCACTGTAATGATCTTGAAAGCTTTATTAAAGAGATACAATTCCAGGAAACTTCAGAAGAAACACAGAACAGAGTTATAATCTCATGAAACAGTAACACCAAACTGATACAAAATGGCACTGGCTTCCCCGCGCCCCACAATTCTTTAATGTTAACAATAACACTTTACATCTACCATCTGTACAATTACTTATCACGGTACTAAACTGCTGTTCTGAAATTACTTTTGAGTACTGAAAATATTTGAATTCACAAGACTTATAATCAGCTCAAATATGCTTGAATTCGAAACCCTAATTTAAAAAAACGTCAGCGACATGCTACTAAAATGGCTTTAAAATTAGGAATTTTCTGAAGGACTGTGGTGCAACGGCACAGTGCACAAAGTTGCAATCTTACAAGGTGATGTAGTTTGATCTTTTCCAGTGGACAGATCAGATCAGGGCATAGTAGGACATCCTGATGAAGCCCATACTAGCTGTTTTGTTGCTTTGTGCTGTTACAACACTGGAGCCTATGCCAGTTCTTAGGACATCGTTATAATTGTTTATTTCTTGTGATAAATCACAAGTTTTGTAAATGGCAGACACACATGGTGAGTTCTTAAGGTAGGAGTGAAAATAAACAGGTAAACATTAAGCTCTACGTTATGGACTAAGGGATACTTTCTAATGACTGCATCAGAATTGTCATGATTGCTATCAGAGGTATTTATACCCCAGGTGTGGTCATACTGATATTAGATCTGATTGTTTTTGATGTAACCAAAACATGGCAAGAGAACGAAAACAATTGTAATACAAATGATACACAATGATTAAATGTCATGTTTTTATTTATTTATTCATTTTTTGTTTGTTGAATGTTATCTTATAAAAATGCCAGTAACTGACATCAGTCTCTGAAGATTGATAAAAAAACTCATTGCTTCTTAACATCCATCTTCAAAAGGAAAAGTACCATCCCTCTCCTCCTTCTCGCCACTCTACACCCGACTGTTCCAGCCACCATCAGAATGCAGTACTTGATTGGTTTTAGTAAACAAAAATAGAAGACAGCAGAGAATCTATCCTGCTTAAAACACACGCACACACTCAACATAAAAAAGAAGAAAGTAAAAGCTGCTTATTTATACTGGTTAAATCGATGAAAACAAGAACAAGCACTGTCTATCTCACGACTGCACAGTCGCTCAGGGGAGCCTGGCTTTAAGCATCTCCGTCAGAGCTGGATGAAAGCTCTGGCCAGGCAATCCCACAAAGGAGAAAGTTCTGCTCAACAAAGAGCACTTAGATACCTAAAGAGATACATAACAGGAGGTATTTCATTATACTGACAACTCCAAAATAACAAAACAATAGCTTTTCAAGGAGTTAAGATGACCATGCGGTAAGGGAAGACAGGTGAGGGGTTGGGGGCAGGGTCCAGAGCAACAGGAAGAACATCACAAAGGAAGACTTTTTTTTTTTTTTTTTTTTCCTTGAAATTGCTCATTTGTCACTCAGATAACACAAAGTGAATTTTAGGAAATGGTCACTAAACCCAAAATGGCTACATCACAGCTGAAGCATATCTTGATATTTCAGAAAAAGTGCCTTGATATTTTTATGCCTGAAATATCAAAAAAAGGCTGAGAATTTGTATTTTAGATGTGTTTGTATGTGTATTTTAACACACGTTGGTAAGCAGACAGATTGGTGACTTACAGTAAACCAAAACAAGGGCTCAGACAGCTATTTCTTTTTGAATATCTCTCTCCCTGCGTGCACGCACGCACTCACACACACATACACACGTCACTTCTCACTCCCAGTCGCATTCTCTCTATCACAAACATCCTCGAGTTAGCTTATAAAATGGGTAATGGTTTGGGTGTTTGGAGGCCTAAGCCTCCCAGTTGAGAAAAGCAGCATTAACAGACAGCACCACTGTGTTCGTCTCCAGTGCTGCTCATGACTAGGCACACTTTTATGCAGCTTCAATAATGCTCTTCTCTCCAGTCATCTGCACTACAAAAACGATATGAAAACAAAAACGATAATAGTAAATAGGCATGTTTGTGCAGTCTGTCTGCACTGATACTGGAGTTGTGATTTTTTTTTCTTTCATCTCACAAAAAAGAAGATATGATTGTGTAGCATCTTATTTCAGATGCATTTGAAACACTAGGAGGAGGGCTAGCCTCCATAAGCTTGCAGTCTCAGGCTGTCCCAGTGCAGGGGGTAGGCAAATGCACCCTCCTGTGGTGGGCTTTGGCACTGCAGGCCGAGTAACCACACATTTCAGTCAGCAAGTGCGTTCAGATGACTTCTCTCTTTTTTTTTTTTTTTCTTCTTCTTCTTCTCTTCTGGCATCCACCACGAAGATGATCCTCATCATCCTCCACGTTCTGCCTTTTTTACCAATCCTTTAGTTTTTGTTTTTCCTCTTTTTTTGTTGTTTTTACTTTTATTGAAGTGTCCCACGAAAGCAACAACAACGACAGTAAAAAAATACAAGGATAAACGATAATAGCACTTCATGTCATGTAGCGAGTGATAGCTCTTAGAGCGTAGAGCAGTTCTGCCTGCATGCGCGCTTCCATAAGAAGCAAATTAACATGGACCTATTGGGAAAGAGCAGAAAATACAGGGCATTAATAACGGTTCTAAAAAGCATTGTCAAACTCAATCACTATATATATATATATATATATACATATATATATATAAATAAATAATACACTCACCTTCTCAGAGTGCTGGAACTGTCTCCAGAAACTCTCATACATCCTCTTGGTGGTTTTCTCTGGGCTACACACCATAGTCTTAATGTAGACTTTAAAGCTGCGGTCCAACAACTCATTGATCTCCCCGTAATCATAATCGTCATATCTGTCAAAAGTTGAATTCAATTAATATTTCCTCAAATTAAAATGATCAAATTAATTAGACAGACAAACAGGAGAACTGACCTGATGCCAAACATGCAATGAATGTAGTTCCAGATAGCTCGGCGAAGCATGGAAGTGTCCACACCCTGGTGTGTAGCCATGGTGTTATAGGTCAGATTAAATGCGATTTGGAACTTCTCATCAAGCAGCTGCCCAACATCCGGATACAGCCGGTTCACCAGTGAGAAGCCATGATCCTCCCAACTGTAGTCCTGACAACCGCATTCAACATCTCAATCAGTCCATCTTTCCATCTAATTACACTAATAACACCTGATTGAAAGAAGCCTAAGCTGGCTGTCATTTTATTTCTCCTCACTTACCTGGACTCTGAAGGTGGGCACATGCTCTCCTCTTCTAGAGAAGTCTTGGTAGCCATAGCTGGGGTCCTCAAAGTGCCGCGAGACATCTCTAGATGGCACACATTCCTCGTCCTCTGTGGGTAACACATATAAGCACAAACATGGTCACTTCCTGCAGTGAAGGATTTTACAAAGGGCGCATTATAATCCTTTATAGGCTTTTACATACAGATGGCAGGACCCTATAGGACTAAGTCTGCATGAATCTTACCCGCTGTGACCACCAGCATGCTCTCAGTCTTCTCCCTCTCAAAACGTGTGGCCATTTCCTCTTGACTGGCCTCCTCTTCATCACGGCACTCCTGAAGCTGCTTCATCCTTTCCATCAGCACTTCAACCTCTCCTGATATTTCTGTCGCCTGTACACATGCACAGACACAGGTCTTAATTTGTGTTTACAGTGATCACATGATCTCACAGCAAAACAGAAGCTACTTTCCTCCATAAAAAAAAAACATTTTTTTTGCTTAGTGTGTGTGAACATTTGCTCTCACCTGGTGGTTTCCCAGCATCTCCTCCAGAGCACCATTGCCATTTGCAATATCACACACACAATAGCCACTGAGGGAGGGAGGTCGGAAAGTGTGCCCCCCCTCTGTGTGGATGTCTGGGGTGATCCCACACCCAAAGGTGAACGATGCCAGAGAGTGGTAGTGTGTGAGCAGCACTACCGCATGGATCAGCTCCGCCAAAGACCAGCTATGCTCCTCTGCCTTCAGTAGATTCTGTCAATTGACAACAACAGATTTTCAAGCTAAATTCAACATCTTTCTTCATAAAATAGTAATTACAATCCAAACTTCTGTAATAAACTACTCTTTGAAACGCTGCAAATATTTGTAAGTGCTTTATTTTATTACAAGTTGTTCCTTTATTGACATGTGGAGATGTGTGTTTAATGTCAAGGTGAATTAATGTTTACCGAGTGACCTTCTCTATGTGATATAACTTTATTCACGGCAAAAGCAGCTGTCAGTCGGGACTTTTAAAGAACCGCTGAGGCCATTTAAAAACCTCACTGAGTCACTGCTGTTACATAACAGAAGTGGGCGGGAGAAAACGTCACCGTGCCGTGTGATATCATACCTCAATGTGCGTTTTAGTGAGCAGCCACGGCCGGTGCGCCAAAACCTTGTTAAGTTCCCCCAGTGCCTGCAACTTCTGTGGTGCTCCTTCAAGACCATTCAGCCACTTACGGTCCCCCCCAACATCCAGAAAATCATTCACGTGCAGATTGACCAAGTACGAACATTGGTGCCTGGCAGCAGCCTACAGGAGATGAAAGAAAGAACGGGGACACGTTTAGACGCTATTCTGCTCTAGCAGTTACACTTTATACACAACAAAGGGGACATAAACTTGCTCATAATGTTTTGGTATTGAGAAGAGCATCTGTTTACTGTCTCACCATTATGCCAATATAATGCCTGTAGTGCAGGGACAGGGGCCCATCCATTTGAAGCAGATAATGCTGTGTCCTCAGGAAACTCTCCAGATATTGAGGGTGGAAGCCCATCACCATGGAGATGTTATCAAGGCGACCAAGGGAATAGGCCTCCTCAAATATGGATTGCGTTCTGGCATCCACTTTGCTGACTGGGATCTGGGACAAGAGGAAAACATTAAAGGCAGACTTTGAGTTTAATTCTGAGTGCTGGAACTATTGGGGGAATTTTGTAGGAACAATTGGTTAATCACTGCCAAAACATCATTTTCATTTTACAGCAAACTGTGTGTGTGTGAAGGCTAACCTCTTTCTCTGGGATGAATCTACTTGGTCCGTTTCCCAGTGGTCTGGGGATTCGTACTCCAATGTCCTGCAAAAGAAAAGAATCCTGTTAAAGCTTCAAATGATCAACCAAGGCTGTTTGAAAATGAAGTGACAGTGAGGTTTAATCTAAAAAACCTAGTGTTTCTGGCAGTGAGCCCAAAAACCCTAGAACCTTCACATTAAATGGATCCCCACTCTCAAAATGCCAACCCATGAGAGCCCTGCTAAAGTGTAGATTCTGTTCAGACTTGTCATTGCAAGACTCATTGTAAGGAAATCAACTTGTCAACAAGCACAAAAAGACAATGGATGCACTTTACTCAATACTCATTGGACATGTATATCAACACTGTACAGATGTTTACATTCAACAGCACGGTTTATATATGCATGCATGCACTAACTGTTCACTGAAACCAGAATCGTGCAATGTATCAGAGTACACACTTAATCATACAGCTCTATTCTACATATGATTTCTCTTGTCTGTTTGCACTCTTCTATTTCTTCTTAATTGTTGACTTGTGTAAAATCACCTTTAGAACTGCTGCTCAGCTGTGCTATGACCATTTTATTTCAAATCCACCCGAGTCTAGAGCTGTTTTCTATGACAATGAGCAAAGGCAAACAACCTCTGAAGTGTGTCAACGGGTTAATGAAATGAAACTCCTCTGAGGCTGCACAGCTGACTGAATGAATGACCTCTGCAGAGCCCACTCTCCTAGGCTGCAAATATCTTCTAAAGCTCAGAAAATCTGCAATAACACACTCCTAACATAGACGTTATCCGGCAGCAGGCAGAAGTCGTGGTGTTAAAGCAGAGGAGAGAAAAACAAGCTGCCAACACGTCACAGCGCAACAAAGAAAAGCTGCAGAGCCGCTGCAAAAACAAGCGTTTCAATTCCAATCCCCCCGCTCCACATTACGCCGTCAACTCTGAACAGTCAGAGAGAACACTCGAATAATCGGTTTACGAATAAGAATACTTGAGCTTCGTGCGTTTAGGGGGCTTGAACTTGACTGACAAAGCTGCAGTAATAATATAAAATCATAAATAGCAAAAAACAGCGGTGGAAAACTCAGCTCCAGAAAGTTTAAAAATCCTCTCCGGGTTTTCTCTCCAGCTATGCGGACGCCTCTGCGTGCAGTTTGAGATCGTTACAGAAACCGAACAGTTGGGCAAAAATCCCGGGGAGGATTTGTATTTTTGTACTTTCTGGATTTGAGTTCCCCAAAGGTCGCTCAACGATAACATCAAGTCATTTGTCTTGTCCTTACCTTTTTACTAAGCCGCTCGCAGTGTGTGCAAATTTTAAACAGGTCTGTCACTGTAAAAGAAGTGTTTTTCACTGTGTCGTTATCTGCGGACGCCTGCCTCATCTTGTGCTTGTTTGTTTGTTTCTGGAATTTTCCGTCGGGCAGAAAAGAAAAGCAGATATACTGACTTTGTTTTAGCTCCGTCTTTTTGTTCCTTCAGGCATCGGATCTCTGTGCCCTGCCAGCTGTTGGAGCTCCGGAGCGGAATGGCCACTGTTCACCGGCCCTCTAGCGGTAAATAAGACGCTCCGGAGCTACTGACACGTCTGTCAGCCAATCGCCTTTCGAAAACAACCAACTGTCAGCCAATCACGAGCCACGAGAGGCGGGCGCTTAGGAGGAGCTTGTGCCAGCTAATGGATAGAAACGTGAGCATCCTGATAACATTAACATCTAACATGCTAAGTCTTTTGTTCTTATTTAGATCCATTCACATTTATGACTGAACTATTCCTGCACTCTTAACAGCCTCTCAGGCAAACACACATCTCTGCCTCTCTGCCACTGCTCCTCTGTTATCGGGACTTATTTGCAAATCTTTTCTGATCTTCAAACACTGAAGTCTAATCAAGCAATCCACACATTCTTCATGTGCTAAGTATACATGAATTCACTGCAGAGAGCTGTGAAGTTAGGGGCAGGGGCTTCTTTTGGGGCAATGCAGTGCTCAGCAACATGACGGCACTCCTGCAGCACAACAGAAAAACAAGCCAAGATCAATGCTTGTCTTCTTCTTTATGGCATGCTGAGGTTGGGGGCCACCTATAAGGTGATTGGTCCTTTCAGAACATTGATTGATTCTGTTTCTGGAAAGAATTCACTCCGGTGGGGCCTACTTTACTTGAATGCACACAACTATTGTTTTATCACCTGACACATTTCAAAGGCAGACCTGATTTGTGATGTTTTTTAAGACAGTGTATATCGTTGCTGTCCTATAATAAACCATGTTTGTCCATTTTTTCCCGTTTTTAGTATAATTTGAACAAAGCAGATGCCCTTTACTTTGCATATACAGTGCATTTCATGATGAATGAACTAATTTAAATGCTTCAAAAACCACTTGAATGAAAATTAACTTAGTTTAAAAGTTGAGAATGCTTTTGTCTTCTCCTGTCACATTACAAGTTAATGGAGACGTATGGTTTTTATTGGACACTGACGATATATGGTCAGAAAGAAAAAACACAATTACTTTAACTATTCTACATCAGATTTACATCCCAACACTGCAAATCTATCAATTAAGATGTTATCTGTACAGCGCCATCTATTAAGATCGGCAAGTTTTTTCGACAGCATCACCTTCAGAACAGCTACTGTCAGCACTCTGATGTTTTGACGTCTAATTTGAAAGTGGATTTCTCAACTCTAGACTCACCTACTGTCATTCAGTTTTCACTTTTCAATAACAGAAGAAAGAAGAGAGCGTAAGAAGCCAACAAATAGCTTATGTGAGTGGTGTGAGTTTGAGATGATGGGCAACGTACACTGTCCGTGCACATCGGTCCGGCACGGCCCAGGCGATGGAGAGTAGCTATTCAGCATGTTCATTGTGTCCATGGGCTCCCCCCACTCTGCGCCCAGGGTAAAGGGGGGTGTAAACACACCGGAGCCAGAGTCAGCACTCTCTGAGGGGTGCGGGCGAGCCCCACTGAGCCCTATGGCTCAGCAAACCTGTAGAAGAGACCGGTCAGCGTTTGCCTACCCCCTTCCCCCACCCTCCCGGCCATCCCTTTCTCTTTATTAAAAAAGAGCCTGGCCAAAACGATTGTCTGCGAACAAACTTTAGGCTTTACTGTACCCACTCTACATTGCAATATTGAACTTTGTTTAGGCCGTGACTGGCACAGGGGCTCATATGACAGCTTCAAAAAAGCACCTGAGGACCCCTTTGTCCTAAATGCAAATGTAAAAGATATGAATGAATAGCAGCCTGCAGAAACTGGTCAGTGTTTTTAATCACCAAACAGGACATGACTGAAGTGCCCTTGAGCAAGGCACCTAAACCCCTAACTGCTCCCCGGGTGCAGGTGGATAAGGGCTGCCCACCGCTTCAGGCACAAATTCTCACAGCCTAGTGTGTGTGTGTGTGTGTTTCACTGCACGAATGGGTTAAATGCGGAGGTCAAATTCCGTTGTGTGAAAATCACATTGGCTAAATTGGTTCATCTTAATTCTAACCTGATCGTGTCATTAGTGAGAGAAAAAGTTTGATAAGACACATAAACAAATAAGGTGGAACCTCAGTTTTTGTCATTAATCTGTTCTGAAGTGTTTGATTATAACAGAAGCAATATTTCTCATAGGAAATAATGTAAATCCAATTCATCTGTTCCAGACACTCCAAAATATGAACAAAAACACATTTCATATAGAATAACTATAGTGTTACATACAGAACACAATGAGAAATAAACACAAAAGACTAATGAAATGGATAAACTAACATTTAACATCACTCTTACAGGTTTACGCTCTGTTTTAGAGAGTGCTGGTGTGGTCCAGCTGTCAGCATTTGTTTTGTACACCCGTTCTCTGGGTTCTCTGCCGCTATTTGTTTTCGCACCCGTTTTCAGGTGGTAGCACTGAATCTAACGTGTTTTAGTTTGTTTTGAATGAACGACAAACGAGTGTGTGTGTGACAATTTTGTTTTTGCTAAATTAGCAGCGAGTCACGTGGGCACGCCAACGAAAACCAGGTGGATGAACAATAACAGGGACAAAATGTCCCTGAAAAAGTCGATGATAAGCGAACTGTACGATAACCAGGACAAACGATAACTAAGGTTTCACTGCTCTGATTTACTAGTGCATCTCCATGATTTAATTCAAAAAGGTAAACTGTCACATATTTTATATTCATTACATGTAAACGGCTATATTTCAAGCCTTTTTTATGTTGATTAGTGTGACTTATAGCTCATGAAAATCTGAAAACCAGAATCTCAAAATTGAATATTTCGTTTGGACTTAAGTTACTTTTCAAACAGTATCAACATTATGAACATGAACACAAGTGAACCTTTTCACAATGTTCCAGTTTTCTGGAGATGCACTAGAAACATATTTTAGGGTGTTACGGTGGCGATAAACATGTTTACTGTAACTTTTTGGGCACATAAGCCAAACTAACACCAGGTCAAGAATAGCCTAGTTAAACGAGACTGAAATGTGTGTCTCTGCAATGGTTTTAGAGGTCTGGAGGTTTGAGCGTTTGTGTTTGCAGAGGTGGATCTCTGTGTGAATGCAGCTCTCGGCTCTGTTTTCTTTCTCATGCTGAACGAGCAGCCGCACTAAAACCACAGGCTGTCGGATGTTCAACAAGTGGCAGAAAAAAAGTTGTCTGACAAAGCTCTACTCTCAACCAGTTCTAACCTGACCTATCGCAGAGCTGGGGGAAGACAGGAAGAAAAAAAATAGAAAAGGCACAATGACATAAGCCTAGCAACAGGAGTCAGCCAATCAGAGGCCAGAACAACAGTTTCAGGGTCCAATCTTTTTTCTTTTTTTTTGCAGCTCACTCCCCCACTCTAGTTCCTCAAACAGGAGGGGAAAAAAGTTCAACTCCAATATGAAGTTGTATGCACAGGCCTAGTCACAGTCTCAGTAGAAGACTGGGTTTTATGAGCAAACGTGCCTACTGCTTATTCAAGGGCTTTCTGTGTGCCGCAGGAGTGTTTGGAGTTGAACTAAAAGCAGCAGTGAACTTTAGACTATATGGCGTGACAATCCCCAGAATAAAAAGAGGAAGAGAGAAATGTCCTTCCACTCGCCCCACGTCAAATGTGCTGAACTTATTGTTTCACTTTATTGTGTGTTGCTCGCTCCACCAGGCCTCAAACTTGTTATTCTTTCGAGAGACAAGGGTCTCTTTAAAGTCAGTTCAACCAAGAGGGAAGGAAAGGGTAACTCAACACCATACATTCATACACACTGTCAATGCACATCTCTCTCTCTCTCTCTCTCTCTGTCTCTCTCTCTGTCTCTCTGTCTCTCTCTGTCTCTCTCTGTCTCTCTCTCTGTCTCTCTCTCTCTCTCTCTCTGTCTCTGTGTGTCTCTCTCTCTGTCTCTCTCTCTCTCTGTCTCTCTCTCTCTCTGTCTCTGTGTCTCTCTCTCTGTCTCTGTGTCTCTCTCTCTCTCTGTCTCTGTCTCTGTGTGTCTCTCTCTCTCTCTGTCTCTCTCTCT
>BRDA01001287.1:0-18277 GCA_036984385.1 Crenuchus spilurus | reverse complement strand
GGGCTGATTGAAGAATAGCCGAGCAGCTGCATTCTGGATCAGCTGCAGGGGCCTGATGGCCCGCATAGGAAGACCAGCCAGGAGCGAGTTGCAGTAATCAAGTCTTGAGATATTATTTGACACACCGAGTTTTTAAGACCTTGATAACATCAGTGTGAAAATTAAATGATACATACTCATCTGTTGCCTGCTAATGTGAATTTACTGCACCAGAGGTTCTGTTAATGACTGGTTCCAAATAATCTTAATCAATTCATTATTAAATATACAATTATTTGCCTCAAATCCCGTGATCACCTAGGTCAAATTGTGTTTGTGGTGATGTACACATATAATTGTGAAAGATGATAATAGTTGAAAATAGGTGATTTTGTTTACTGTGTACTACCATGTAATAGGTTAGTATATCAGCCCTCCAACACATAGTACACACAAAATCTCAAATTACACCACCATCCACAAGCCTGAGAACTTTATACTTTGGTTCAAAAACATGTATTTTATTTATGATGATGTTTAGTGATTGAACAGTATAGTTTTTTTCAATAGTGGACACCGCTGCTGCTGTTTAGAGTGGAGGGGGGCTGATGTAAATGCTGAAATAATTTTGTCCTTGTTTTTTGTATCAGAAAATATATAAATATGAAAAAATACAATAATCAGGGATGCACATAAGTGGTGCGCAGGTGCGCATGCGTGGTCAAAATTAACGATGCGCAACGTGAATTACAACGTGATGCGCGTTTGTGCACCATTTACTTGATTATGTGTGGCCACGGTAACCGGATTTGACAGGTTCGCGGTTTTCACGCCAAATTGTTTTGTTGAAAATCCAGTCGCGGGTGAACTTTCAAGGGTGGCGGGATGCGTTTTATTGGGTAACTTTTAAAAATTGCCGCGGCGGGTTGCCTAGGATATTACTTCAACACGGCGGGCAAACATGTACAAAGTCGACACTAAGGAAGTGTGAATACAACAATAACAACGAAGAGAACATAATATAAGGAATAGAGAGAGAGAGAGAGAGAGAGAGAGAGAGACAGAGAGAGAGAGAGAGAGAGAGAGAGAGAGAGACAGAGAGAGAGAGAGAGAGAGAGAGAATAGCAAGGACTAGGATAGAGAAAAAGGTTTGATGGACTGATAAATCCCTTATAAACAAATACTAAGTCGAACACTCTTAGTTTGTTTTGCCATTTGCTTCAAACGTGTGACAGACATATTTTTTGGGCTAGTTTAAGCTTCTGAAGGGCGGGTTTTAGACTGACTTTGGGCTGGATATTTTTGATGGATCTGGCAACCCTGACGGTAACATAGACGGGCTCAAGAGAGTAGTTAATTGATAACTAGCACTAGCTTATTTTTTCACTGGTTTTAAGATCTCCACCGATTCATCAGCATGTCCAAGAAACAAGCTACATTAAGTCATAACTTTGGTATTCCACCACCTCCAAAGAAACGCCAGACTGAGACTGAAGGTAAAAAAAAAAGAGTATTCACTTAAAAATGGCTGCAGGAGATAGCATGGCTCCAAACAGTGGATGTCAGAAGGGTAGTGATGATCAGTGCTTGTAGTATTTTCGAGCATTGTAAAAGGTGAGCACCAAGCAACATCTGTAGGTGCTCCTTTGAGAACTAGACCAAAAAAATTATGTGCACCCCTGACAATAATTGTTGATTGAGATGATAGGATAGGTTTATCAGTCATGCCTTCTTCTGCTTGTAGAATGGTGAAATTGACAGTAAGGTGTGCTCTAACAGTGTTGTAGAACAGCCACACTGAGAAGGCTGCCTGCAAATGTGCCTGTAAATGTGGTTTATTTATCAAACTCATAAGTGTATAAAAATATCCTGCCAATGCCAATGATTTAAAAAGACAATAATATGCCTGATCTGTCAGTCTATTAGTAATGATGATGATGATGATGATGATAATTCTTGTTTCTCAACTTCAGAAATTCATGCACCTCCATCAGAACAATAGATAAAAATTTATACCCTTATTACACACACACATACACACACACACACACACACACACACACACACACACAGTCTGGTGATCTCGTGGGGCAGGGTCTTATACATACAATTCCAGTCCACTGAGCTCCAGTTAACCTCTCATCTACATCTGTGCCTGTCTGGCAAAGCACAGGAGTGCCACTGATCCTCTTTGACCCCAAGAGCCGAACCCTGTGACCCTGAACAAAATGCACTGTGGGAAACGACCCCCTTCAACCCAGGCAGTGCTATTCTGAGCTCTGCCACACACACACCCACACATATACACACACAGTAAAACAAATACTTGACATAACAAGTAACAGCACTTTACACTATCAGCAGCCTGGTGCTAAACATGGTTCTAACTGTATTACACCATGTGGACAGAAGTATTGGGACACATGATCATTCATCGTTTCTTCTGAAATCAAGCATATTAAAAAGAGTTTATCCTTTTGTTGGACATTACTTCTCTACAGAGACTAGACAAGCTGTGTGTGTGCATCCTCTGTGTCAGCCATGGGTGCAGCTTAAAGAAGCTGAATAGAAGTGGTGTCCACAAACATTTGGACATATAGTGTAATTAATTCAGCTAATTATAGCGCATAAAGAAATGCTAAACTTCTTAAATGTTTAAAAAAAACAACAACAGAGTAAATAAAAAGACTGTGCTGTCTTGGTGAAATGATCTGCACCCATTTGAATGCTCAATGCTGGAGGCTCATTTGCCAAAGGAAACAGGTACCACGGGATCATGATTATCGCACCCTCCAGCTACAATTCAGCCAACTCAGTTCACCATCACACAAAAATGGCAGACGGACTTTGAAACACACATCACGTCTGCTTAAGCAGCTTTCTCTCCGTGTCAGGCAGTTTCAGACACGAGCAGAAATTAATCTCTACTGGAGAGCCTTCATGAATTAGAAAAGATCTGTTCACATAGGCAGGGATTTTAAAAGGCCAAAAATAACTGCATAGAATATGTACATCCATGTGAACTACACACAGCACATGTTATGTGCTCTTAAAATGTATTTTTCTATCTTCAGCATACCATCAATAAATGCTTGTGTTACTGTAAGGCCACCATGTTTGTCAGTAGAGGAACCCTAGGAACCTAAATGTTCTCTTTTCAACTTGAAACTTAATTACTTTTAACTATTTTCTGTACATTTCTGCTACTTTCTTAGGCTCTTGCTAAAATGTGTTTACACTTATGCAGTATCTTTATCAACAACAACAATAATAATTAATAATAATAATAATAATAATAATAATAACAATAACAATAACAATAATAATATTAATAATAATAAATAATAAATAATAATAATAATAAATAATAACAACAATAATAAATAATAATAATAATAATAATAATTAAATAAATAAATAATAATAATAATAATAATAATAATAATAATAAAAAACCTCTATTTTAATAAACAATTAGTGGTGTCCAGTGATTAAATGCAATCCTGAAAACCCAGATATTCATAAAGTTTGTAATGAATGACTAATGGTTTCTTCATGCAAAATAGACTTGGGGTTTAAACTCAATTAAGCTGCTTTATTTCAGGTGTTTAGTGAATGGGGGACATGTTCAACTCAAGACAATGGAAGTATACAGAATGTGGCCCCCACAGTTCAGTCATTAGTCTCACATTTTCTGTCTCTCCCTCACCTGGACGCTGCGGAGCAGCCAGATGCATTTCTCCCTCACATCATCGTACGGACACCTCTTGGACAGCATAAGGATGCGAGCCAGGATATAATTGAGGTCGCTGGCTGAGGGGGAGCAGGGAGTCTCTGGGACGGGTCCTATATTCTCCACTCTCCTCATCACCTCCTGCTGAAGGTTCTCCATGGCTGCATCTCTGGAGCCAGCATCACGACTCGCCAACCCTTCCCACATCGCCATACCATCTGTACCGTCCATCGCTGTGAGGATATTCTTTTACTTTTATTCTGATGAGCTGCGACATACCAAATGAAAGGAAGTTGTGTTTTTTGTAATGATGGCCATGTGAGATTTTCTTACCCACTGCAATAAGACTACAACAAGTGTCCTCACTGCAGAGACAGTACTGATCTCCTACTGTCTCAACTGTGCTCAATCACATCAGTGTTCAGATATGCATGTGAAACTTATGTCTTCCTACAGCAATGCTGCAATTTCCATTCATCCATCCATTTATCCATCTTTCTGGGCAAAAATGAAATTAGTGCTTATTATAAATCTGTCTGATCTCTGAGTACCACCTCATATTCTGCTATATTCTGAGGAAATATATAAACATAAGAGCTCTAACAAATAATTAGGCAAACTCCACCCACATATTTACTTGAACCCAAGACCTCAGCCCTGAGAGGCGAATGTGCTAACCACTAGCCACCGTGTCTACTCAAGTGAATGGTTCTTCTCATAATGTGTCCAAATGAAGAGATCTTCAGTTTGATTATCTGGGCTTCTACTGAAAACTGAAATTTGATTTGCTTGAACATTTATTTGTTTTCTTTTTCAACGTTTCTCTCAAAATTCTCCAACACCAAAGTTCAAAGACATCAATATTCCTCTGGTTCTGGTTTCTTACTGTCCAGCTTTCACATCCATAGAGAACCACAGTCTGTACAGTTCTAGTCTTTGTTTGAAGAGACAAAACGATTACAGTCTTCTCCAGTTTATGTCTATATATAACTAGTCATTTCATGCATCACTCTAATATCACAACACCAACCAGAATCCTAAAGGATGTTTCCTTTACTCACACCAGACCGCCATTCTTTCTGCAGTGTGACTTTACAGCAAAGAGAAAAGATATTCAAATGTCTCTTAAATTGTTTCTGAATGTTAAATGAGGCACTATCACTTAGGGCTGTCACTGTTGTGAAATTACAGCTGAGGATTAAGTGCTATATAAATAATCTCAATTAACAATTTAATTGGCTCATTTTTAAAGGTCCAAAGTGGCCAAATCACCTGACCAGCCCAGCAAGCACAGAACCTCATCACAACGTTGTATCAATGCTGCAAGAACGTAGACAACGTTGTCAGAATGTCATCATGCTTGTTGGGAACCTTCCCTCCATACTCAATATCTCCAAACTGAGCAGAGCCACAGCTCGAGCTCAAATAAACAAACATTACTGACCATTGTCCTCTAAAGCTTAGAACATCTGTTTCCATAACAGCAATGATGTTTCAATTCATTCTGCTTCATTGCATCAACATTTTCTAATTAATTGTGATTATATCAATTAATCACGATTAGACGACTATGAAATAATCATGACAGCAGCAGTACTAACGTTAGAAAAATAGTATATCAGCTGCAAACTATATGATACACAAAAACGAATAACGTTTTAGGTGTGATAATGGATGGATGGATGGATATGAAGTTGTTTTAGCCAAAACCGGTCCATTCAAACCCTTCCCAGTGAACCTTAATACCAATAAACGTGCTCACATTTAAAGAGAATAATCAGGGAAATATATACTCTCAATCTGCTGCAGGTCTACGGGATGTCAGGCGTCAATACTTACAGATGTTACATTGTTTCTTGTTGTTTCTGCTGCCGTTGGACGAGCCCTCCGGTCCTGCTCAGAAGCACTGAGGAGGGAGGAGCAGCTTCTAGCATGGTCGGGAGTAAACATATGACAGACAACTTCTCCGGACCAACAGCATTACAGAAAAGACACGAGGGCGGGAACTAGGCGTCACATGAGCCTATCAGTGAACACATGGGCCGTTCCTCGCGCAACGCCGAATAGATTTGTGGGAAATGTAGTGCAAATGTGTTTTAATATCTCTCTCGCTGAATGCGGCTTCAGAAAACAGAAAACCTCAACTACCGACATCCACAGAGGTCGATGTTAACTTCAAGAGCCCCGCCACCACTTGTTTATCACAAAACCTTATAATTTACGTAAAGCCTGCAGCACATCCTCAGCTTTTATTCTCAGCGAGGCTAATTACACCAATCTTTTCAATTAGATACTTGTAGAGGAATATTCAGTAATAATGTATCATTATCAAATCAAGAGAGAGAAATTAAATTAGGAATAAAATTCATTATTCTGTGTGCATGATTATTATTATTATTTTTACTGTTGTTGTTTATTGTTGTTGGTGTTTATTATTATTATTATTATTATTATTATTATTATTATTATTATAGCGATATCACTATAAAATGTAGGCTATACAATTTTTCCAATTTCCCTACACCAAAGCAACCACCCAGCAACCACTTTGCAACACCATAGCAACCAACTGGGATACCATAGTAACCACTCTGTAACACTATAGCAGCCAGCTATTAACATTATAGCAACCACCTAGGATATCACAACCTTTACCTGACAACACAGCAACGACTTAGCAACTACTCAACAACATTACAACAACCTAGCAACTTTTAGCAACACCATAGCAACCAGCTAGCAAATAAATCAGCACCATATTGATCATGTAGTAACAGTCT
Organism: Crenuchus spilurus; assembly: GCA_036984385.1. Lineage (NCBI taxonomy): Eukaryota > Metazoa > Chordata > Actinopteri > Characiformes > Crenuchidae > Crenuchus > Crenuchus spilurus. Next base: position 11,785 of record BRDA01001287.1, on the reverse strand, counting down.
AGTACCTGTAAGTGAGAATCACTTTAGCAATGCATGCTACCATTCTACATTTCCTTCAGGAAATACATTTTACTAGCTGTGACTATGGTTTCTTAAAAACTTTCAGAACAAACACAAAACATATTGAACCACTTTGATGTTGGGTAATATATAAATAAATAGTCATTACTACTGTACTGTGGAGTATGTTTTGTAGGTGTTGTGTGGCTTGCAAGAAAATCTGTTGTTTCAGATATCGATACAGACACAGATATACTTTATTGATCCCTTGTGGGAAATTAGGTCCCAGCCAGTGGTGGCAGGGCAGCAGTTTACACAGCGTCAACCTTATTTCATTGTGATGCAGAGCTGCAGTTCAACAGAAGCCTTGCAGTTGGAAATGTTGTCCCTTCATAGCCTTTATTTAGTTTATATTTATGTATTTACAATTATTGAGTCCATTAGCTGATAGATGTAAAAATGATTAATAATCTATAACATTATCAGCTCATAATTAATATTCAAATCATTGTGTGAATTAAGCCTAATCATTCCTTCATTTGCCTTAAGGTTATGGTTCACTGTCACATATCCCAGACTCTTGTGCCTATGTTTCCTGACCTCCATGAACTCCATTTCCCATTAGCCCTTGCCACTTTCGCAATCCACTTCTATCCTCCCTAGTTCCTGCACACATACCTGAACTCCATTACCCAGAATACCTGTTAGAACCCCTCTAGTCATATGACCTCCATCCCAGCTGAACCCTGTTCTCTTTTCATCAACTCTCCTCTATAGCCAACTCTCTCTTCATCTCTCATTGTGTAGTATTGTAGCTGTCCAAGTACTTATTGAGTGTTCTTTGCTCTGCTGTGTTTGTGTGTTCTGACCTGGTGTGGTGGTGGTGTGTTAATGTGTGTTTTGTTGGTATGAGTGTATCAAACACAGCAGAGCTATGCTGTCTCTGAATGTACATCTACAAGATAGATCAACAACAGTGGTGGATGCTGGTCTTTCAAGGAGGGGAAGCTCAATTTCGGGCTACATCATAAAATGTGTCGGTTTATTTATACGTAAATTCTACCCTCCATTCCTTTTCAAGAAAATGATCTGTGACCCTGTCGTACCAACAAGGCGTCTTTTCCAGGGACTTGACTAGTGTCCTCTCAATGGCCAGCAGAGCTAGGCTGCTTAAACGGCCTTGGCTCATGGTGTTGCGGGTGTAAGACTTGAGCCGCTTTAAACAGGAGAAGCTCTCTACACCTGCTAGCTCGCTAGCTGGGACTGGCGCGAGGCTAGTGTGAAGTGTGTCCGCCTGTGAGTGCTTTGTGATGGTGGAGACGCTCAGCAGCACCCGCTGGCCAGAAACTTCGATAGAAGTCAGAAGGAGTGATAGAAGTCAGTCTCCAAACACAAGCAGCTACAAAAAAACACCAGAAATAAAAGCTCGATTTGTTGCTAGTCATTTTTAACAAAGAAAATGCCGCTAAGAGGATTAGGAAAGTCTTCGGTTCAACTCAGAACAGAATGAACATTAAAAAATGCTCCCACGGATGTTTACACCAAAAGATCGCTGATTCGCTCATTTAGCTGTCAATCAAAAAGGGATTCAGCCTCAGACAGATCATCCAATCATCATCCAGAAGCTGAGCGTCCGGGCCAGCCGAGGCCAGCCCACTGCCCCATAGACCCCCAGAGACGCTGAGCGTCCGATGGACGGGACAAAGGCCAACATTCATCCAATGACTCGTCTCATTTCACTGCTCGCTTTGCTTTACCATTGAACTCTGTGGACGCTGAGCGTCCACCCTGTTTAAAGCACTGTGAAGCTGCGGGAATGAGTGAGAGGAAAGCCGCGTCGTTACCAGTGATAAGAAGCTGATTCTGAACAATAGTTGAGCGAGCTGTAGCGCATATTTAGTCAATGACATGTACACACAACAGTATTTTATTGATCACTTATTTTTTGACATTTTAGGGGAAGCTGAGCTTCCCTTGCAGTCTTAGAGCAATCGCCTCTGATCAACAAGGTTTATCTAATAAACTGGACAGTGAAACACAGTGATAAAAATCTACAGCAGCTCTGCTAACACACCACCAACACATCAGTGTTACTGCAGTGCTGAGAATGATCCACCACCCATAATATCAGCTCTGTGAGGTCCTGATCACTGAAGAACAGGTGAAAGGAGGATAATAAAGTATACAGAGAAACAGATTAACTACAGTCTGTAATTGTAGAACTACAAAGTGGTTCTATGCTCAGTTGAGCTGATAAATTGGACAATGAGTGTAGATACAAAAAAGTGGTGTTACGGCTTATGGGTGTATATCATATTAAAATATATTGTATTTAAAAATATCTCTCCAAAAGTAATAGGTGCAGTACGTCCAAGTTTTACTGTTCCCTGGAAATCAATTTCAGGGACAATAACTTTGCTATCTGCTGTTCTGCATGCCAGACCGCCCAACAAACATGACCATCCCTCTTTAACTGTTGAGTGGTAAACATATATGAAAACTGTCTAGAGCCAAAGGCATGTCTGCTGACCACAATTTAAAGCAGATAATAAATGGCAGTCTGTGTAGGGAGCATGATAACTGAAAAAGGGAAGCTTTGGTTCCATCTAGTGGAACATTTCAAAACCACTTCTGTAGTAATTAAAAAAACATCAAGTCCAGGAACATGAGACTTTACCTCATGCAGTTCTTCTGTCTTTGTCCCAGAAAGTTCTGATATTGTTTTACATGAGCTGTGGCAGACAACTATGTGCTATATCAGTTTAGATAGATCAGATAAACAGATAAATAGATGGACACAGACAGTGGACATAAAATAGCACATAAACATACACATATTAGACAGAAATAAGAATAGACATTAGTTAGAATAGAAAGAATTCCTATGTTTGTAAACAAAGGGCTTCCAGATACGGTTTGGTGGATAATGCTTAACAGAGAAAGGTGTAGAGCACAACACGCTTGTTTTCACTACTATAAAATTCACAGAATTGCTCAGTGTGGGGCAGTAATGCCACATGTAAACCTGGTAACACTTTGGGTTTTCTGTTTCTGAGTAAAGCAACACGAAGATGTCTGTGGATTCAGAGACTGAGAAGAAAAACAGCTGCAGACTGAAGTTCAGTGGTGAAATTAATGAAGGGTTTAATCACCAGGCTGGGTAAAGGCTGCCAACCAACACAACACAACCAAGTTTGTGGAAAACAAACAAGTTTATGTAAAAGTTGGAGAAAATAAACAAATGTATTATTAATGTTTCCTGATCATTTTACTTTAGTCATATGAGTGAGAGCAGATATAAACAGTCCTGGCTGCCCAGAGACCAGAGACTGTGTGATCACTGTAGGACAGGTGAGGTGGAGACAGAGGTGCATTTTCTCCTTCACTGTGACAAATTCAAAACAACACGTGAAATTTTCATAAACAGATTTTGATAAAAAGGCAGAAATTGAAAAAATAAGAATCATCTTGGAGAGGGGAACTCTGCCTCCCTAGCTGCAAAATATGTAAATACTGTACATGTCACAGCCTGAGAAATGTGACGTAAGCGGAAGTGTACAGAGCGGCAGTAGAAGAGGGAAATTTAAACCGTAAACAGACTGTTACCAGAGCTGTTAGCTGCTAGCTGAGCATGGAGTGCTGATATTTTTCTGAGTAGCTGTTTACAGGACAGTAATACTGTATATTAACAAGTGTTTTCCTACAATGGAACGAGATTCGGTAAATACAAAAAAAATGGTTTACATACATCGTTTATTATTCTCAGCTTTACTGAACCTGTTAGTTAGCTAGGTTAGCTGGGGTTGTTACCCTGGCTAGCGCGGTCAGTAAGATCATTTGTCTGTTTAAGTGGACAGATGTAATAAGTAAATAATTTAACATAAGTTAACAACTGTGTTGTCTTATCACTGTTACTGTTGGTGAGGTTATAAATTAAAACATTAGCTGATCTGTGACTTAGGCCGAGCTGCAGTGAGGCTTTTGTTTTTATTTTGAAAAGCCAGGATAACAGACTGTCTGTAGTCATAAAGACATTTGACTCTGTATACCTACATATACTACATATGTTATAAGACCTCTTGTAAGACAATTCTCTGTTTATATTTAAGACTGCTAACGTTTTAACTATAAATAATGATAAATGATAGGTACCGACAGAGAAACAAACACAGTAGTTACAGGTAGATAAATATAGATGGAGATAGACAAACAAATAGTAGGTAGATGGATAATTATAGATATATAGAAAGACAGTAGATAGTAAATTACAGATGGAGAGATCCATCCATCCATTGCATCAGAGCTTCCATATTTTATAAAGGTATTATTCAGGTACCTCTGATGCAATAACAATAAAGCAACAACGATAAATGATCAGAGGCACAGTTACAGCAGACGATTGTGTGTAAAATGTTTTGATATACAGTGTAAGCAATGATGAGGGTTTCAGTCATTTTTTACATGCTGTGAAGTTAGATATGGTAGTATCTTATATGTAATGTGGTCCCTTAGCTTTTTGGTAATCTTGGAGGTTCCATTATATCAAAAGTGATTAAATGAAGTAATTTCTTAAAAATTAAAAGTTTCTTAGTCTTTATTTTATTTAATTAAAATTTCCCATTAAACCTTAAATGATTCTTCACCGTGTAAGATGGAATAGGAAATTCAAATAAGCCAGCTGATGCTTCAAAGTAAGAAAGGTAACATATCGTAACTAATCATAATCTGGCGTGGAGATGAGGATGGGTTCTGTTTTTTCTCGAAACTGAATTTAACTGAATGCCTTTTTGCCCCCATTTTAGAGTTTGTGTCTAGACTCCCCTTCCAAACACAGCTATGTTGGAAGCTTTTATAATCCACCAGAGATGATGTCCCATCAACTCTGCGCACCCACAATGCCATTAAGAGTGGATAAATCCACAAAAGCCATAAATCTGAAGGAAATCCCCACCCAGACGTATAAAGCAGTCCCTGGAGCTGGGAGCAGAGGTAAGTACAACCAGTCAGAAACTAAAATTAAAAAAAAAAAAAAATGGGTTGACTAGTAAATCGTAAATGTGTGTTTAACAGCAGTGATAGCTGCACTGAAAACACTACAGGAGAAGATGAGGCGACTGGAACTGGAGAGAGTGCAGGCAGAGAGAAATGTGGAGCAATTCTCCAACACTACCAGCCGGTTTACCTGCTCTACTGCAGAGTCTAAGCATCAGCTTGGTGCTTCAGAACAAGTGTCCTCACAGAAGAAAGGTGACGGAGGTTTTTTGTATAAAAGTTCATTATTTTAATCCCATTACCTGACTGATGTGCATAAATATTTTGGTGAATGTACAGAGCTGGTTTCTCAGTTGCACTCAGCAGAAGCACGTTGCTCTCTGTTGGAAAAACAGCTAGACTACATGAGGAAGATGGTGGAGAGTACAGAGAGAGAAAAAATCACTTCAGTTACCAGAGAAGGAGGATGTCTGACAAGCAGGGAAGTAACCAAGGTGGGTTAAAGCCTGAACTGTAATTTGGTTATTTTTTGCCAGTAAAAGCATCTTGAGCTTACAGAATTGGGACAACTGGCTTAATCAAATATCAGTAATTTATGTTTGTTGTAGTTCTGTGGCACAGACTGTTTCTCTTTGTCCCTTGTACACAGACACACACTTGTTCTCTTTTTCTTTATTTATTTCTATTCCTCTGTAGGAGGCTGTGCAGCAAAATGAGAGATCACAACCTCATCCACAGATCCAGACTCAGCTGCAGAAACTGGAGAAAGAATATCTTAAGCTTACAAACACACAGTCTGAGGCAGAGGTACAGAGAAACACACTAAGCAGAAAGTCACAAATAATACACAAACAATGAAATTGGGGGGAAAAATAGATGAGAATGCTGGACATGTATGGTATGGTAATATAGTAGACATGCTGAGCAGACAATGCCTTGGTATGCTTTAATAATAAATCAGGAATCAGCACGGTCAATAAATTACTTGATTCACAAAACCAACCAAGTGAGTCTGCATGAATGAGCCTCATTCATCTTTTAAAGTTTTTTCTTACATATTTTAATATTACTCTAATTTAAAGCCTAAAAAACTAGAGATTTGAAAACTTATTCATTAACAAGTTGTTTTTGCAAACATGTCTGCACTCAAAGGCATTTAGTGTGTGTAAATCCCCAAAAAGAAAACAGTGGTGAATGTCAGAATCTTGGTGAAACTGTTCAAGGATGTTATTTTTAAGTAATAGTTGATGTTTTAGGCGTGTTCATACTTAATTTCAAATGAATAAATGACTTTATATTATTTATAAAGTCATATTTCAATCTGTTTTTGTTTTGATGTTGAAACTGTTTGAATAGTAATTTACACAAACTCTCAATTAAATATTCTAATAATCTGAGATGCTGGGTTTCTGAGGCCTAGTCCACACGTAGCCGGGTATTTATAAAAACGAATATCTCCACTACATCGTTTTCAAAAATAATATCATACACACGAGATCGTTTTAAGAAAAGTTTTCATCCACATGAATCCGCATAAATACGCCGTAGAGTGTTGTCATAAAGACGCCAAGCGCATAGATGGCAGTGTAACACAAAGCTAACGCCCATGTCAGCCAATCAGAATCCTTCAAAACAGAAAAGTAAGTAAAAAAAAAACTTCTCCTTTGCTCCTCCACGTATTGGAGGAGCTGAACTTGTAAAAACAAACACGCAAAGAGTGTTTGAATTAACATAAAAATGAAAACTTCTCTGCTGGCGTTCATCCTTCCACAGCAAGGCAGATCCTTCCACAGCAAGGCAGTCAATTACAGTGGTCGCGCATATGACGTCACAGCATCATTTGTCGTAGATTGTGATGTTCTGGACTCTAAAACGCAGTTTACATACGTACACACGCAAACACAAAAACTGAGTTTTCCAAAATCTCCACTTTGGCCGGAGTTTTCATAATCAATCTTTTTTGGTGTAAAACTGCGTTTGCATGTGGACGAAAGGCACAAAACGCATAAAAATATATGCGTTTATTGAAATATCCGGCTACGTGTGGACAAGGCCTGAATTTCACGAGCTATATGTAAGATACCTTTTTGTTTCACTGTTGAAGTGTTTGATTTATGCCACTAATGAATATAAAATATGTCTGTTTACGTTTTTGAATTCAATTATGAACACATTAACCTTTTCATAATATTCACATTTTTGGAGATGCAGTAATAAATGTTACCAGTGAAAACATGCTGTGTTGAGGTAGAGGAAAAAGTTTGATGGATCATAATATGTAGGATAAACACCACAGTGAGTGATTTTGTGGAAGATTATAAAATTAATTTACTTCATTATTTATTACAGCAGTGTAGTTGTACCACCAGTTACTGTAGCAAATGAGGCTTTGTCATTGTTTTTCCTGTCACAAGTGATTTATAAGTGATCTGTGTGTACTCCCTGAAGAGGAAGATTGAGCAGTTGGAACAGAAGTTACTGCAAGAGGAACATGAACGTAAACTTGTGCAGGACAAAGCAGAAGAGGTGTGTACCAGCTCCAATTATCCAGAGAATCAGCTTCCTAGTTTTGGAATAGTCACTTACTCCATGTTCTTGTTCTTCCCCCTTCAGTTACAGAGAGAACTAGAAGCTAACCTGCTCACACTTTCAGCTGTTGAGATTAAACCCAAAAAGAAGAAGAGTAAGGAGAAGGCCTCATGTAAGGTAATGACTTCTTGCGGTTTTAGTAGAAACACTGTCCGAAGCTTAACTCTAGATGGCAGTGTATTAAAAGAATTTGGTAAATGTTATGGGTCGTTAAATTTGTGTCATGGCTGTGGCTTTCTCTAAAACGACTTGCTTACAAGTTCTTTTCAACAACATCATTTCAGAAATCAATGAGATCAGAGGTCCCAGTTCCTTTGTGCCTTCCTAAGGCCAAGCGCATGCCATTTGTTGCTGGAACAGTGAGTATGACACTAACAACCAAGAATACTAGTGCACATCCAGAAATTATATGTAAATTTTTGTGAATAAATTATTTGTAAAAGATGTAAACGGTCATATTTTATATTTCTTACACATTTTTAGATGCACTAGTATTTGTAGAATACTTAAAACTATTCAGACAGCCTTTCTCTCACTAATAATGGATTCTCCTTTGTATTTCTGCTGCTTCTGTTAATATTTTTATTTGTTTGGCTTAGTTAATATTTCTCTCTTTGCGTCAGTCAACAAGTCCCAGTCACTCCGTTAGTGCCAATGTTCAGAGTGTGCTGCACCTGATGAAGACCAGGCAGCCACGACTGTGTGAGATGGTGTCCTCTCTGCAGAAGAATCACAAGAGCCCATGCCAGGCTTCACTGTCTCCCAGCGATGGAGCTGCAGCCCTGGGCAGTCTGTCTGAATTGCTGCTAGCCTTGCAGGATGAGCTTGGCCAGATGAGCTTGTGAGTAACTATGGGGTAATGTGAGGATGATGTTTTTGACCATGCTTAATATGGATAAATGGCTATTTACCCAGATTAGCAGTTGATATAAGTTTTAGGGGAAATGTATTTACCTTCATGCATTTTAAAGTTACTTTATTAAGGATTAATAAGAGTGTAGTATAACATTACAAGGTTACAGAATGTCTGGCATCAGTATAAGAGTGTATAATAATAATAACTGTGTTTGTGTTTAGGAAGGATGAGCTAGCATTAGGGTTTTTGGAAATATGTCGATTCATAACTGTGTCTTTATGTTTCAGTGAGCATCAGGAGTTGGTCAGACAGATAGATGAGACAGAACAGCGTAGACTGAGGGAGGATCTGGAGAGAGAGTTGGACTGCTTGGTCAGGAGGATGGAGGAGAAAGCAGTCCAAATCTCCAAGCTACGGAAGCACCAGCAGACAGTGAGTATACTTGTGTTTATAACTTTCTGTTTTAGAGCTGCACAATATTGGCATAATTGCATAATGTTATTATATAACTACATTGTCATGTTACAGTATAAGGGAACCAATAAGTGAACACAAGTGTGTATGAATTTGCCTGTCATAACTAAAATGTGGCAGCTCATTGGTATATTAAAGGCTTTCATCATGTTGTAAATATTTAGCTTTATATTAACTTGTTCTTAAATGTTACTGTTTGTTGTTGAATTTAGATATACAATGTTTATATGATGTATACATGTATATTTTCTGTTTATCAAAACTACAAGTGTGAGATGTCCATAATATAGAATTTTGTGTAATTAGGTCATTGTATGATGTCCATGTTGGTGGGAAGTTACTTTTGGCAGTAAATGTAGTCTGTAATTGCCTGTATACTCAGTGGAGCTGATAAAATGAATACAGAAGCAAGGTATGTGTATCTAATGAAGTGGCCAGTGAGTGTATTGGGACATATTGCAAGAAGTACTGTAATGAGAGGCCCTTGTAAAGACTTGTTTTTCTGTTTGTCCAGGTTCAGAAGCTCTCACAGTGTAGTCCTAAGCAGAAGCAGAGGCCCCGGCGTGCAGCCAGTGTAAATGGCCAGAATTTGACTGGAGATGATTGTAGGGTCAGAGTTCTGCCACCCTCCCCCCCAGTTAAAGTTTCTTCCTCCAGAACACAGAGTCATTACTCGGTAAGTCAAGAGCGCCTGCAGCTCCTCAGAGATGCCCAGAAACTGCGCTCAAGTCTCCGTCAACAAGACATAAACTGGGAAACATAGAAACTTAATCAGCTGCTGTGTACGCTTCAACTTTAAAGAGTATGGAACTAGTGAAGAGATGTGCATAAACAGAGGACACTCTGGAATGACCCTTCCTGATCTATAGCTCAGAGAATGCTCCAAGAATGTGTAGCATGATTGTGGAATGAAGTGAATGTAGGAACACCATGTTCATACAAAAAGTAAGCTATTGACGTTTGCTTACAATGGCTCACTTATGGACTTTTTATGCTTTTACTTTTTCGAATGTGTCCCTGTTTTGTGTTGTGTTCACGTTGTGATAAGCTTTTTTATTGTTCTTTAAAGTGCATTAAGATATTTTAATAAAATATTGTCCAGGATGTTTCACTTGTTTTTTTGGGGGGAATCTTCTGCAAATTTAATTTCATTTTATTTATTTAAACAACAGGGACAATACACATTAATCAGCATCATTATTTCATAATGTAAATGCGCCAGATTTAGCCAAATGGCTCATTTTATCTGCAGTCCCTGGGTAGGTTGATGTTGTAAAAGGATATGATACAACATAATTGAACATCATGCTGACACGTGTGTGCTCAGTAACCATGCCTTCAGACGTCTGGAAAACAAACCAGCAGCTGTCACCCCTTTTACTTCAGCTGGAAGAAGATTCCAGTCATGTGATGCTCAAAAGGAAAAAGCAGTTTGGAAAACACTTTTCCTTAGTGGTATAGTGCAGTCACCTCTTGTGGAAGACCTAGTCAACCTATTTGTGACTTTACACACATTTTTTAACCCTCATATTATGTTTGGGGTCAATTTGACCCGATCCAATGTTTAACGTCTTTAAATGCACGTATAACATGACTTTTTTTGCTTTATATTTAATGACTTCTACTAACTGCATGCTGATAACTGAGTAAACATAAAATTAACATGTTATTTTAGCGTTCTGTACACGTATACATCAGTGTTCTTTGGAGTCAATTTGACCCCAGGCTGTTTAAGCTGTATAACATAAAATATCAAGATTTTAGAGAGTAGAAAGTGTCTGAGATAGAGGAGAAAGTGTCTGAGACAGACAATAGGTCTGAGTCAGAGGAGAATGTCTGAGACAGAGGAGAATGTGAGACGGGAGAATATGTCTGAGTCAGAGGAGAATGTGTCTAAGACAAGGGAGAATGTGTCTGAGACAAGGGAGACTGTGTCTGAGACAGAGGAGAATGTGTCTGAGACAGAAGAGAATGTGAGACGGGAGAATATGTCTGAGTCAGAGGAGAATGTGTCTGAGACAAGGGAGACTGTCTGAGACAGAGGAGACTGTGTCTGAGACAGAAGAGACTGTGTCTGAGACAGAAGAGAATGTGAGACGGGAGAATATGTCTGAGCCAGAGGAGAAAGTGTCTGTGACAAGGGAGACTGTGTCTGATTCAGAGGAGAATGTGTTTGAGTTAGAGGAGACTGTCTGAGACAGAGGAGGATGTGTTTAAGACAGAAGAGAATGTGAGACGGGAGAATATGTCTGAGTCAGAGGAGAAAGTGTCTGTGACAGAGGAGAATGTGTCTGAGACTGTCTGAGACAAGGGAGACTGTGTCTGTGACAAGGGAGACTGTGTCTGTGACAGAGGAGAATGTGTTTAAGACAGAAGAGAATGTGAGACGAGAGAATGTCTGAGACAGAGGAGACTGTGTCTGAGACGAGGAGGATGTGTTTAAGACAGAAGAGAATGTGAGACGAGAGAATGTCTGAGACAGAGGAGACTGTGTCTGAGACAGAGGAGGATGTGTTTAAGACAGAAGAGAATGTGAGACGAGAGAATAAGTCTGAGTCAGAGGTGACTGTCTGAGACAGAGGAGAATGTGTCTGAGACTGTCCGAGACAGAGGAGAATGTGTCTGAGACGAGGGAGACTGTGTCTGAGACAGAACAGAAGGTGTCTGAGACAAGGGAGACTGCCTGAGACAGAGGAGAATGTGTCTGAGACGAGGGAGACTGTGTCTGAGACAGAACAGAAGGTGTCTGAGACAAGGGAGACTGCCTGAGACAGAGGACACTGTGTCTGAGACAGAGGAGGATGTGTTTAAGACAGAAGAGAATGTGAGACGAGAGAATAAGTCTGAGTCAGAGGTGACTGTCTGAGACAGAGG
>BRDA01001286.1:590-20577 GCA_036984385.1 Crenuchus spilurus | reverse complement strand
AGATTGGACTTGATTCTGAGGGTAACACGCAGGTGTTGTGCTACAAATACTGCGCCAGACTTTTGCGCCAAAGCACCAACTAACAGCAGCCACTCATATCTTGACAATTCGCTCAGATCTCGAACAAAAATACAGACCCACTCGCAGCTCGTATCTTAAAAAAAATTTGTATGTTGGTCTACTCGTATCCCAAGGTACCACTGTATCCTCCCCATCATTCGAACCCTCAAGGGATAAACATTCCCCAAAATGTAATGAAACTAAATTGAACTGGGTAAGACTGGGTTCAGGCTAGACTTCACTGTACCGCACATCACCGTTACGCTACCGCACCTTTGCATCAGTCAGCCACAGCTCACTTTACTGCATTTTTTATCGCCAAAACGGCCGAACCTTGTTAGCATTCAGCGATACCTCACTCTCACAGTTGCAGCACCGCTCTACCGGACCTTGACATCACATACTCTAACAATTGTAGCCCAGATCTCACTCTCACTCCACCGCACCATGTTCTAAAATGGCCTCAACACACCTCGTCTCGCATTAAAATTGCTACCTCTCACTGACACAGTAGTAGTCCTGTTCTACCACACCTCAAACAGCTGCACCTCACTCTCAGTCATAACTGTGTTTGACTACCACACCTCAGTCTCACTCCACCTTGCCTTGCTCTTAAACGGCTGCACATCCCACTCACATAGTTCTTGACCCCGCTCTACCACACCTCACTCAGTCATAGACCTGCTCTACCGCACCTCACTCACTCCACCATGCTTCTTGTACCTCACTCTTACTCGTAGCTCTGTCACTCTCAAAGAAGCCTCACTCTTGCTACACTGCTCCTTGCTCTGAAACAGCGGAGCGTTGATCTCACACCATCTCACTCACAAGGCTCATTCTCGCTCAATTTCATATGTCTATCAGTTACAAATATTACATCATGAACAGCATTATCCCTCATCTAAAACTAATCCCGTCTGAATATTCCTGCCTCTTTAACTGCACATTTCTGCCTTTGTGTACATTGTAAAATCCACCACTACAGACAATTTTGCAATATTTCACTTATTCCTCCAATGACACCCAAAGCACACTTGAAACGGAAGCTAATTTCACTAGCAATAAGTTGACGAACCACCCAACTGGCTTCTATTACATGTTTTCTGTGGTCATTCTAAAGAGGATGTGTCAATCATAAACTCCAGCTGAAAGAAATAGTTTAATGTAGATCTTGATCACTTACACTTAAAATCTAGACACAGGGTTTGTACACCTTTTACAAGGTAAAATTTAAGCACTTTTCAAGCACTGTCAAGGCCCAGTTTCAAGTTTTTCCAGCACCTTTCAGCTGTGCTTAACTAATGATAACGGTGATCTCAAAACTGCGATTCAGTGATAATCAATATATATCGCAAAACTATTCTCCACACTTCACAGTGACAGCAGGAATGATGGATTTATTGGTGTCAGTTTCACACAATTTAAATACCAATGTTCTTCACTGCATGTTTATCTTATTCATTTGATTGAGCAGTTACTGTAGTTTGTCAAATTTGGGGTGAGGTGAGAGCATTTATACATACATATACTCAAAAAATTATTGGTTTGCTTTTTTTTTTTTTTTTTTTACAGTGCAAGAGATGGTTTTATGTTTAAGTCTGAGGGAAAAAAATCCCCCAGTGTAGGACTTGGAAAATCTTTTCATCAGATTTTGGTGCTTCTTTCCTAAATATAATTAAAATCAGGAGAAAAGTGTTATTTACAATGTTTATTCTCAATACATTTACCATTAAGACTAAGGTGTTAGACTTGGAGTGTAGTAAAACATGAGTACAAACGCTATGCCTCTATCACTAGCATTGTTGGCCTGTTGGGAGCACTGGCTAAAAGCCCTGTATTTTGTAATGCTGGGAGTGAACAGAGGTGGGCTACTTAAGTTTGTACTTGTTATCATGTTTCACTAAACCCAAAGTCCATTTCACACCAGAGTTCTCCTTTAAAGTCATTTAATTCTCATATGCCAAGATGTATGTACAGTCCCTTACAAACGGGTGACACTGGATGTTATTTAGGGGTATCAGAGTACAGAGGGCTGAATACTAATGCACAATACACTTTCCAGATTTGTATGTATTTAAAAATTGTGGGAAAATATCTATAAATTCCTCTCAGTTCACAATTACTTGCTACTTTGCATTGGCCTACTACACTAAATCCTAAAAATACACTTAAGTTTGTAGGTGTAACGTGTGGAAAAGTTAAAGGGGAATAAATACTTATTCAGAGTTCTGTACATTTGTCTACTGTAATAGAGAAAACTGGCTGATGACTCTAACTGTATACTGTTCTCTGATTTACTCACGTTGGCTAAATGCAGTCGTACGTTTTGCAGAGTAACGTTGATGCTAAACAGTTTTTGTTATGTTCACTGTGTATGCCATTAATGGTGGAGCTGTAACTGGCAAAACTAGCGATACCACATTTTATCACACCATGCTTCATAAAAATAAGCCTGCAAAACCGCCAGCTGGCGGTGCACATACATACGCTAGCAGGCTAAGCTAATGCAGCCTCCCGTCATGTTACTGCTGTTATCACCGGCTCACGGTAGCTAGCAGGTCTCAAACGAACTCCCTGAATCAGTTGGGAGTCAGCGCCCCTTCAAAGAGACACTTTTCTTTATTTCACTCGCTCTTCCTTTCTTTATAAAGCGATAAAATAATAAAGTTATTACATTTTTAATTTAGCGGTATTTAAAAAAAACACATAAGTGTAACACTATGTTGCATCTGAGGGCAAAAAGAGCCAGTTCCTCGTGAGGCAACTGCTCTTATATTACAAGAAAGTCCCGGAATTTGTTGTCACACATACGTAAAGGCGCAAGCAAAGCCTTTTTTATTTTACACTCTGCAATTTTTCTTTCAGCGAACTTATTTAGTCAGATAGTTATTTATTGTAAAGTAAATGCAGTTACAATTTCAAGCACTTTCTCCAAAATTCCAGCACTTTCCAGGATTTCAAGCACCTGTACGAACCCTGTATACAACCCTATAAGCTTGGCTATGAACATCACTCAGAAACCCATCAAAAGACTTGGCTGTGCATGTCCTCAAGTATAAACAGGTTGCCAGATACTGCATCAGTTTGTTTATTAGTGCATGTGCAGGCACGCACATGACAATTCTGCTAATATTGTTTACATCTGCCATAAAACTGCTCTGTAAAACGGACTGAACCACTACAGTGGACATACACTGACCCGCACACAGTTATCAGCACTCTGTGGTTTATCCTTCAGTGAAAACTTCTCCAGCAGCCTGAGCAGCGTTCGGATCAGCGCCACCATGTCCTCTCTCATTCTCAGCAGGTCTTGATTTGAGAAATACAAGTCCTCTTCTTCTTCCTCCTCTTCTTCCTCATCAAGCTCCATCTGGAAGATGAGTAATAAACAGCTTGAGCATAAATAGTGAATTATATGCTGTTGTTAATATGAAGTGATATTTATTATTCAGGTTCAAATTGACTTGAATTATACTTCTAAAAAACAGAAATGCTAAATCAGCTGGACACCAGCAGCTTGTGGCCACACCCACATCGCTTAGACATATAATAATGAGTATTAATTAAGGGTTGACTGATTATTGGTCCTCACCTGATTATTGGAATAGACACTTGAATCAGTTTACATGGCAGAAAAAGTGTTTGTTAGCAAACATCATAAATAAAAACACATTTTCTTATCCTGGTCCAAGTCCCGCCCACAACGATGTTTGATTGGTAGAACTTAAAACGATAATTTCATTATTTCTACAACTATCTAAAACGCAAAGTATTTTATTAATAATATTAAAACACATCCTTTTAATCTAAGCTATGAGTAAAAGCTGCAGTCCTAGTGATACTAGTGGTAAAAATAAGTCTTGTAGTTAGTCAGGAATGAATGTCTGTATTTTAATAAGCTGATTCGACATTATTAGGTTTACTAAGATGAGTTTAATTGATTACTCTTTTATATTTGTATATAAAACAATATGACTATAATACAACATGAAATTAAATGATGAAAATGTCTAAAATGAATGATGTAAGTCACATGGATGTGTTGTGTGTTTAATGTGAGTGTCATTGGCTACAGACACTGAAACACTTCTCATTTCTTCTGGCAATTGCGAGACGCTCCCTAACACTGCAGCCGCTGAGCACAAACACAAAGCTAAGCTAAGGAGAAATTACAAAAAAAGAGAACAGTAGTCAAACCTCTTCGGATGCCTTTTTTGAAGGTTTGGATCGTTTTCCACTCTTGAGGTCGCCCTGAGAGCTCTTCAGCGAATCCTTCTTGCGTTTCTTCCCAGAGCTCTGTGGCCAGCATTTCAGCACAATGTCCAAGCACGTATCAAACAAAATCTCGTGGAATGCTTTGTTGGCAACGCTGCCTAAAAATCGGACCCAGCAGACATATAACAACGTTATAACAAATCAAAGTCTATGTACTTCAAACAATGTTGTTACAACACCATCACAAATGAAACTTAATGACTGTGTATACATAGACAAAACATCTAGTGCCCCTGCTGGCTGCTTACACTATGATCTGTAGCTCTCTTTCCCATGTGTCCCATTGCTCTAGTATACTGTAAGAAGGTGTGGTTACACCCTGGGTGGAAGATTCTGCTACAGCCAGGGTTGCCAGGTTTACCGTTTTTCCAACAAAAACAAGCAAGTTTGAATAAAGGTCACAGTTCAAATGTCTAAGTGCATTTTTGGTTCTACTTTTGAAATGATAAAATTATTAACTGATAATCACTGATAAAACACTAATGATAATGCCAATGTAAACAAAATGCTTCACAAAAATGGCATATTTTGAATGTAACGTAAACATGCTTAAGATTAACAGAACATTTAAGAGTAGGTATGGTTGTTTTGCCATTTCTAGTTGTGACCCTGTAAATTTGATGCTAGTTTCAGTTCTGAAGGGTGGATTTTTACAGAATTTGGACTGGATGTTTTCGTTTAAAGCCTACCTTACACCTAACAACTTTCACGCGATTTTACAGTAGCAGACAAATTTTCAAAGTTGGGCTAAAATCATGAGTCTTGCTAAAGTCAAGTTGCAGTCGCGTCATCTCGATCGTTAAGTGTAAGGGTCAAGACTGAAAGTTTTAGTCAGTTTTTTTCGTGTTGAGGTGTTCCGATAAAATCAAACATGTTTAATATTAGCAGTCGTAAGAGTTCACTCGAGCAAATAGTGATGGACACTGTCCGGAACCAATAGGAGAGCTATGGGAAGCCACAAAGGCTTGAATGCCTGGCGGGTAAATATGGCTGGAGAGCTCGGAAACTACTGTAGAAAAGGAGGAGAACCTAGTGGAGCTGTGGAGCGAGCAAGAGTTTTACCATTTATTACATGACAGAGACGAAAAGGAAAAAAGTGGACAAATTGCTGAAGCCCTCGAAATCCCAGGTGTGTTTGCTATGCTAAAACTAACTAGCTAACTAAACACTACTGAATGGGGCTATTTAATGATGATTTTAATTTTAAAAGTTATTGTTTTCCCCAACAGCTTGAAGAAAATGGGAAGCACGTACAAGCCGGATTCCAAAAAAGTTGGGACACTAAACAAATTGTGAATAAAAACTGAATGCAATGACGTGGAGGTGCCAACATCGAATATTTTATTCAGAATAGAACACAAATCACAGATCAAAAGTTTAAACTGAGAGAATGTATCATTTTAAGGGAAAATATGTTTCAAAATTTAATGGTGTCAACAAATCCCAAAAAAGTTGGGACAAGGCCATTTTTACCACTGTGTGGCATCCCCCCTTCTTCTTACAACACTCAACAGACGTCTGGGGACAGAGGAGACCAGTTTCTCAAGTTTAGAAATAGGAATGATCTCCCATTCATGTCTAATACAGACCTCTAACTGTTCAATCGTCTTGGGCCTTCTTTGTCACACCTTCCTCTTTATGATGTGCCAAATGTTCTCTATAGGTGAAAGATCTGGACTGCAGTCTGGCCATTTCAGTACCCGGATCCTTCTCCTACATAGCCATGATGTTGTGATTGCTGCAGAACGTGGTCTGGCATTATCTTGTTGAAAAATGCAGGGTCTTCCCTGAAAGAGATGACGTCTAGATGGGAGCATATGTTGTTCTAGAACCTGAACATAGTTCTCTGCATTAATGGTGCCTTTCCAGACATGCAAGCTGCCCATGCCACAAGCACTCATGCAACCCCATACCATCAGTGATGCAGGCTTCTGAACGGAGCGTTGATAACAACTTGGGTTATCCTTGTCGTCTCTGGTCCGGATGACATGGCGTCCCAGTGTTCCACAAAGAACTTCAAATCGTGACTCATCTGACCACAGGACAGTCTTCCATTTTGCCACACTCCATTTTAAAAGACCCCTGGCCCAGTGCAAACGTCTGAGCTTGTGGAGCTTGCTTAGAAATGGCTTCCTCTTTGCACTGTAGAGTTTCAGCTGGCAACGGTGGATGGCACGGTGGATTGTGTTCACTGACAATGCTTTCTGGAAGTATTCCTGAGCCCATTCTGTTATTTCCTTGACAGTGGCATTCCTGTTTGAGGTGCAGTGACATTTAAGGGACCGGAGATCACGAGCATCCAGTAGAGTTTTACGACCTTGACCCTTACGCACAGCGATTGTTCCAGATTCTCTGAATCTTTTGATGATGTTATGCACGGTTGATGATGATAACTTAAAAGTCTTTGCTATTTTACGCTGGGTAACACCATTCTGGTATTTCTGTGCAACAATGGTGGAATTGGTGATCCTCTTACCATCTTGGCTTTTTATACCCAATCATGTTGTCATTTGACCTAATTAGTGTTAATTGGTCTTCCAGCTGTTCGTTATATGCTCAATTTCCTTTTTCCAGCCACTTATTGCTACTTGTCCCAACTTTTTTGGGATTTGCTGACACTGTGAAATTTTGAATCAACATATTTCTCCTTTAAAATGTTACATTTACTCAGATTAAACTTTTGATCTGTCATCTATGTTCTATTACGAATAAAATATTGACATTTGCCATCTCCACATCATTGCATTCAGTTTTTATTCACAATTTGTTTAGTGTCCCAACTTTTTTGGAATCCAGTTTGTAGACACACATGACCAGGAATGCATGGATGTGAATCTTATTTTGACAGTGTTTTGAGCTCTGATAGCTCTGTATTTGTAATGTACGTTACTATATTTAGATTTTGCACTATGTTGTCTTATTGTGTGTCGAGTTATTTTTGATACAAAGAAAGGTTTAATAAATACTCATTTTGTTCTAATTCTGCTCTTTATTGCATTTATTCTATGTAAAATGAAAGCAGATGGGAAATAATCTCAAAATAAATCTAGTTGCAGTCTTTAAATTAATGACCCTGCAAGATCCACAGTCTTTCCAAAATCTTAAGACTGCGACTAGACTGTGACTAAAAAGTCTGTAGATGTGAGATGTTGTCAGACTTCAGTCTGTTAAAAGTCATTAGGTGTATGATAGGCTTAACACGGCATCCCTGGTTGTTACTCTAAATTGCTCTGGTGTGCGAGTGTGTGTGCATGCCCAACGAAGGATTGAGCGCCCTGTCCTGGTTTTAGCTAAGGTAGTGGAACATCCAGAGAAGGCGTACTTGGACTCACTGAGAACCTGATGAGGATTCAGCAGATAAAATAATGGATGGACGGATTAAGGCAGGGGTGCCAAACTGCAGTCCTGGAGGGCTTGATTCCTGCACAGTTTGGTGATCTTATTGACAAAACAGACCTGATTCAACTCAGTAGTGAAATTACCACACTGTGCTGGACATTAGACCTCCAGGACAAAATGCGACTGACCTGGAATCTTGAGAAGCAGCAAGTAAAGTGAGGCTGCCTGTAGACTACAGCGTCTCTGCTCAATGCTGGGAGATTTGGTCTTTGCACTCAGGATGAAGGAGGCCAGCACGGCCACCAGTGACTTCACAGAGACTTTATTATCTCCAAACACCATCCAGATACTCTACAACATGACAGAAAAGAACATTAATAAGCAAACACAGAAACACATACACTCATATTGTCAGAATTATTCACTCACTTGTGATTTTCTACACAATTATTGTGACTGTGATTAAAATTATGATTTTGTTTCCCCACCAAACCAGACCAGAATATCAATTTTTTTCTAGCCTGAGGACCCTGAATATGCCATACTGCCAAAAAATCAATGTTGTGATGTTACAAAAAAAAAATATTAGAAGTTTGGTTGCCCTCGATTGTTTTTTTTTTTTTGTAATAATGTAAATTACAATAAAAATGGCATCTGTGGCCATTTGAAAGTTCCACTCTACAATCTCTTACATTGTGATTTCAATATAAAAATGACATCTTTCAGCCCTAGAACACAACGCTCTAGTCCTCTAACTCACCGGAGTGCCATCACTGTCAGAAGAGAAAGGCAGTAAGTGCTTGTAAATCTTCTTAAAAACTTTAGGGTCTTCTTTTATCTCCTCTTCAATGGCAGAGTCGAGGGGCTCTATATCAGTGAACTCACAATCCCAGACTGTATCCACCCAAGCTGAAAACAACAGGTTTCACTTTCAGTTATGGAAGCTCACTAAAAACAATAGACCAGTTACAATGTGGACTGTATTTTTGCAAATTTTATCACATTAAGAGAATGTATGTGTTAAATAACTGTACACTGGCCCACACTGCTTACGTTATGAAAAAAGTTTACATTTAGAGTTATCATTCTACACTCAGACTTTCAGTAGTTGATTTTTTAACAAGAAAATAAAAAAGGAATACAAGTAAAACACATGTGATCAAATAAAGGAATACATCAAAATACAAAAATCAAGATAAGATGTGGTCAAAGATAGACAATCCTGAGCTGTGATTCTCTAAAACTTCTCAAAATATATCATTTTTGGATGGTAGAGCTTTACATTCAAACAACCAGTAAAAATTTTATCAAATTTGGGGAAATTGGGTCACGAACAAGTTCTGCGATTATTTAAACATTGACACTTTTAGCTGTAGAACATAAATAGTCCAAGAGCTGCCTGTTTATGTTTTGGTTAGCCGTGTTAGCTTAGCATCACCAATAAATCCAACTCCTGAAGACCTCGCGTTATTTCTCAAATTACAGCTCAAATAACTTTGAACGTTTAGCTAAAACATTATCGCTGTGTCCTGTCTTTATCAAAAAAGAAACTTACCTGTAGAAACAGCATTTAACTTCAGTGACTGCACTGCGCCCATGAACTCCATCTTTCCTTTGAATCAACCCGCGAACTGCGGCTCACGGCTGTGTCCCAATCTGCGTCCTCACGCTCTAACTAGTGCACTAATCTATATCACTTACTAAAGTTGAAGGCCAGAGAGCACAACTGTAGATGTGCCAACCTGTAAACCACATCGTTCTACACTGATTACTGTGGACTTGCAGTTGTACACTAACAGGCGTTGTTAATGCAATGCGCCGGGTAGTGTATGCAGACACCTGGTCTGTTATTCGGAACACAGCCGGATCTTCAGATCAGCTGACTTTTCTCCCAGAATGCAGCGCAGCCCGCCAATATCAAAACATCCGCCTCGTTTGACAGTTTAAAAAGCGGATTTGAGGGAAATTCCAATCTTAAAAACGTCTAAAAAGACTCAGGAAAGAAAATGTGAAAAGCTACAAAAGTTTGTGGGAATAAATAAGGCGAAGGGCTTCAACTTTTCACGTTTGAGTGTAAGTTTAGGTAAATTCACAGCTAGGTTAACTATGCTAGGTTACCAATAACATTAATTTCAACAAACCTTTAACTGTTCATAAACTATATGAATATCATTTCAATTGTACATAAACAGCGATATACATGTTTATACTTTAATATCGTTATGTATACCTTATATTCAAATCAGCTATAACATTAAAATCACATTAAATCTTCACTAATTGTTTATAGGTTCACTTTGTAGTTACAGACAATAGTCCATATGCTTCTCTGTGTACTTGGTACTACCAACACCTGAGAGTCACTGCAGTGCTAAGAATGATCCACCACCCAAATAATATCTTCTCTGTGGGGGTCCTGACCATTGAAGAACAGGTGAAAGGAGGCTAACAAAGTATACAGAGAAGCAGATGGACTACAGTCTGTAACTGTAGAACTACAAACTCCACCTATATGGTCAGTGGAGCTAAAATGGACAATAAATGTAGGAACAAGATTGTTATAATGTTATGGCAGGTAAATGTAAATTTGATATGATTTATAAAGTTTATATGCATGTTTAAATGTATTCAAAAATGTTGTGTTATTAAGGTCCTTAGTGCTACGTCTCAGTACATCTGTCATTCAACGCTGTCTATGTAACTAGCATGCCATAATGTTTTGCTTTTGTACAATAATCACCTAATAAATGTATAAAATAAATCTGTATGTTCCTTCTTTGTACTTTCACAGGTGACACTTTAACAATATATCGACAATGGCAGAGAGAAAGTGGCAGGACAGAGTGAAGGCTGTGGAACAGAGGGCTTTGTCCTTTCAAACTGCTCCTATTTGCTCCCCATATAAACCACGTCTGTCTCGGCCATGGCAGCCCTCTTCTATTTGGAGGCTCTTTCCACGCCAGAGTGCAGCCATTACCTTCAGTCAAAGCTGCAAGGAGGTAGACAAAGCCATTGTGTTCATTTCTGAATTTGTTTTAAGGCAAGGCTATGTGTTAAAGGGATTTGAGTTGATGTCTCTGCTTAGATTGCTATGTGTCTGCTTTTTTCTGTTTCAGGATGTGCATGTGTTTGCTCTAGAGAAAGAGGGCATGGATGCAGGGCAGAGGGTTTATCTAGTGACCAGCTACAGTGAACTCTGGCACTACTATCGGTATCTGTACTCATATGTGAACAGATTGTCTGAAGTATGATCTGACATTTCTTCGTTTTCAAGTGATTTTTAGATTCAGCAGGTATAGAAATTGAACCCAGAGTTTGACTCACAAAGGGCCAGGTTGAGCTAAGCAACATTTTCCTTCACTAAATGAAATAATTAAAACAGCATTTTGTGTTTACTTGATATTAATAGGTTAACATTTTCTCATTTTAAAAGTAGTTTGATGTTTAAAGCCCATTTCCATTATGTTTTAGTAATTTTTGAAAATTGTAAACTTTTAACATACAGTGGATTGCCACAAGATTGTTTTGAAGAATTTCAGCTCTTTGGCTTTTATTATAAAGTGTTTTGACTTTTATTCTGTTACTTTAAAAAGTGAATAAAAACAGACTTTATTAATCCTATAATCTATTTTTATTTACTATCTATTTTTTTTTTATCTATTTTTATTATATTTAAATGTGTTGAAATGACTGCACATGCTTAAGAAACTCATGCTTCAGATGCAAAGTACACCGATTTATCAACAATTAGAAACATTAATTCCAAGTTTTTTAAGGTTAAGAAATTCTGAATGTAAAGAATTTTGAAGAAACTTGAATGTGAGGTCAGTACAAATACAGCCAATTTATTTTCAGTGCTAAAAGACCAGTAAGATCAGGCAATGCGTTCATAACCATTCATGTAATAAAATTCCATGAGTTAGCTTATAGAGGCATTAAACATGCTTCAGACATCTGGTTTCCTTCAGAATCAGTGTGAACAGTTTTAAGCTGGTTTATAATTTAACATCTGATTGACTTGGGTTACATTTTAAGCATTTAATTATATCAGTATTTGGGAAAAATCCCAAATGATATCACTGTGCATTATCCTGCCTGTAGGGAGTAGGGCATAAACATGTAATGCAGTACCTATTCAACATACTAATGATAATTTTTATTATTGTGTCCCAATAGTTCTCATAGACAGTCATTGATGCACTGCTACGAGGTGATCCCAGAAGGTGCCGTCTGCAAACTCTACTTTGACCTGGAATTTCACAAGCCCTCTAATTCACACCTGGATGGCAATAAAATGGTGGCATCACTGATTCAGGTAAAAAACCGATATAAAAAATAAACACACATTCCCACAGCCACCATTTAATCACTATTCCATATTATATTTAATCCTCAGTACGTTTGTGAGATGTTGGATGAGGTATATGGTCTACAGTGTTCTACAAAAGATGTGCTGAATCTGGACTCCAGCACCACTGAGAAATTCAGTCACCATCTTATCTTCCTGCTCCCCAATTCAGCATTTAAAGACAACAGTCACGTTGGTGAGTCCTAATGTCAGACACATGCTGAAAGACATTGTCAGTATTTTTTTCATCCACTTATTATTGATTTCAGTGCCTCAGTAAAACTGAAAACATGTTTTAAGTGTTAAAACATGATGATTTGGTAAGGTTTCAATAAGTTTGAATCATTTTCCAAGGACTCATTTGGACTAATATTTATTTCCTAGCACATTTGCTCTGTAATGCCGTTCTTGTTGAATATACATGTGAGTTGCTGTATTGATATCACATATTACACACTAAATGTAGTGGGGTTTGTTTCTGTAATAGGCCGGTTTATCCATGACATATTCAAACCTGCCCTGAACAGTCTTCAGAAAGGGTAAGACATACTTTAGTTTACATGGATAAGACAACTGATGATGCCTCTTATTTGTCTGTCTTCAGTGTCCGAATACTTGTGTTGTGTAAGTTGTTTTGATACGATTAATAAGGCCAAACTATCACAATATGGGTTTGCTTGTGTGAAATATTGAAATCATTTTGGGACATTTTGTTTGCCTAATGTGTTTTTATATAGTCCAGAGACTCTCACGTCACCAGCAAACACTTCAGAGGAAAGTGAGGAGTCTCGGTCAAAGAGAAGAAAGCATGAAGAGAAAGACCTGAGCTTTCTATTAGTGAAGTCCAAAGATGGTCAGAATCAGCTTTTTGTTGATCTAGGTCAGTGATCCTCACTGTTTTTTTCAAAAGAGCCATATTGACAGATCAAAATCTAGGAGAGAGCCACAATATCACCCCAAGTCACTCAAATAATGGAAAAAAATAAACAACCCACCTATGGACTAAACCTTTGCGCACTGAATATATTGCTCTAGCTAGCTTATAGAATCGCTGCTGTCATGTAGCCACCCTGCTGCAGGGTTGCCAGGTCAAACTAAAATATCCAGCCTAAAGTCAGTCTACAACCCACCCTTTAGAAGCTTAAACTAGCCCAGAATATGTCTGTCACACGTTTGAAGCGAATGGCAAAACAACTGTGTACGAGTGTACGACTTAGTATTTTGTTTATAAAGGATTTATTATGATTATTGCTATTTATCTTAAAGTCATTAATAATATGGTAACATGAGTGTTTTATTAGTTCTTTTATAAGTGTTAAACCGCGAACCTGGCAACAGCAGAGTCTCGTGCAGCCTGCTGTTGTAAACAGTGCCTGTGTTGCCAGGTTCCACAGCATCCCCCATTTGGAACCAACTTTAATTGAGGCAAAATGAGAGGGCAAGTGCTTGGAATGTGAAGCGCATTACAGTATATGTCTCTGTAGCATGCTTTTAAAATACTTTGGCTGTGCTGGCGCACTTTCGTAACCGGTCACGAGAGCCACCAATAAAGCACGGCGAGCCGCATGTGGCTCGGGAGCCGCGCAATAGTCTAGGTCTATTAAGTCTAGGAGCGATTAAAGTTATCATTTTACACTGAAAATTCCATCTGGTCTATTATATTATTACAATTATATTTAATTATAATTATCTGCAGTCTTTTTTCCCCATCAACAACCATACAAAATCTGGTTTATATTGCCTGTGGTTAGATGAAATTTAGTGTTCAGAGTACACCAGTGTTACTGATTGTCATTTGATATTGACATTGACATGTCCGTGGTCCATATTTGTTTCCCAGGCCACTATTTCAGCAGTGCTTTGCCAGTATTGTCAACTGAGAGCATATTGAAGATTGTGCACTAGAATAGAAATAACACAGAAATTCATAGAAAATTCTGTCTTTCATTTGTGCTGATGAGTATCATTCTTTTATTTATATTCCTAATATAACAATGTCTGCTGCCCTTATCTAAAGGTGTGTACACCAAGAATCGTAACTTTCGTCTGTACAAGTCCTCTAAGCTGGGAAAGAACGCTGCCTTCACTGTGGCTGAACATAATATGTACATTGCAAAGTTGGACAAGCAGACCACAGAAGAGGAACACATATTCCTGGCTTCCTTAATTACCAACATTAGGTACACATCATTATGTACTGCTTAAATCGGCTAAAGTGTTTCTTCACATGTCCTGTTGTGTACACATATACTGTATTATTCTAACCGACTTACAACACTGCATTGCTATTTAAACAGGAATAAAAAATAAATATTCTCTGTTTATGGCATTATATAATGTGTGTATGTGCACTCTCCGTGTATTATATTACAATCAGCTCACACAGTTTGATGGGCTTTTCTCTTCAGTTTCACTGGTCAGAGGATTCTGATGTGTGATGTTCCAGTAAGGAGTTCAGCTACATCTCAGTGTTTACCTCAACTCAGAGACCCACAAACCTCAGGTATTCACAGCTCTGTCCTACATCTTGTACTGTCCATCTTCATTTACAGTATAAGCCACCACAACTCTGCTAATATAACTCTGCCCTAAAAAACACCAGAATGTCTTTCTGAAATGGTGAAGAGTAGCTGATTATATCATATAAAAGCCGTTGGAATGCATTTAGTTTAACATAAAGCATGATTTGAAGATTATAAATGTTTCTAATAAACCTAATTTGCAGTGGGTGTTGAATAATTCTTGTTTTCCCAAAGATCTTACAGGTGACCAGCAGCCATCCCCATACAAGGAAGTAGATGAGTTTGTGCAGACGCTGGCGTACAAGGATGGTGTTCAAGGATGTAAGCACAAATGATGTAAATAAAACTGTTATAAATCAGTATAAACTCAGTTATTTGAGTCAACATGGCTTTGAATAGTCTCATACTGCTATAAAAGGTCATTTGCTGACATTACTAGCAGGGAGTAAAACCTAGAGGTGCCAGTTGGTGTATTACTAACTTTCAGTTTAATGTGGACCTGCTGTGGATACTGTTATGTCAAATAACAGGCATCAGGCGTTGGAGCTACTTTGTATCTGAACAGCTGTTGGTGTATGACATCGCCAAGTACCGCTGGTGTTACAATGTGGGTCGCTTTCACAAGAGCAACAACATCATGTGAGTTTGCCTCATTAATCTGAAACCGTGATAACTTGTTTATTAATAATCTGATTGACAGTAATAACTGTGTGCATGTACATTCTGTTCAGTGTTAGGATGTGTTCAACTTCAAATAATTTGTCTTTAACCCTCTGGAGTTTGACATGCCTTAACTTTTTCACAACTTACACCCATCTAAAAAAAATTTTTTTCTAAAGTGTTACACAGACTTTTGTTCAGCACAAACTCAGCAACAACAGAGTCAAAACAGTAAGAGTGTCATAAATGTATATTTTGATTAAATCTCTAAACTTAGACTTTCCAAAAACCTGTTTTCAGATGATTGCTGATATATTGTGAAAAAACACTAAACATTTCGAATATACATAGGTGTCTGATGCACACTGGTCATTACAGTTTTTAGAAATTGTATGTGTTTTATATATTTATATATATATAATATATATATATATATTTATTTATTTATTTATTTATATATTTATATATTTATTTTGAAAAGTAGACCTTTTACAGTTTTAGGTGTATGTTTCATATTGTTTCTTGGACAAAATCTCACAGTTATATGGTAAGTGTTTTTGCAGAATTTTGTTAATATGCTGGCGGCGGGAGAGCCATTCCAGAGGGTTAAACCATGTTTAGTAATTATGACCTTGACATTTTTTTTCTTTTCAGAATTGTGGTGGATCTAAAAGATGAAGTTTGGTATCAGAGGTGTCATGACCCAGACTGCAGGAGTCAGAATTTCAGGTCTTCTAGTAAGGACATCAGTTACATAACAAAGCAGACTGATCTGTTGTCTGTTTTACATTTACATTCATGCATTTGCCGGATTCTTTTATCTACAATCAGTAATAATTTTAATGTTCCAGAGTTTGGCAAAACATTAGGAGTGTTTCCAAAAAACTCTTATTGATGTGGCACAAGATACTTGGTCATGTAAACACAGTCACATTATGGCAAAGTTCACACACTGTATTATTTTCATGTGGATACCATTTAAATATAACTCCAAAGAAAGCTGTCACAACTGTGGCTACTGGTGGGCACTAGTTGAGGTGAAAAGAACCTAAGCAACCAGGCAGAAGAATATAAGCAGGCCTGCTGCAGGGACTTTAAAGTTAATTAGCTTTGTTGGGCACATCAATCTGACTCCCTTTATCTGGGGCAACAAACCCGTATGTCTGAAGATCGCATCCTTTCAACATTGGAAGATAGAAGGGGGGCTGACTTTGCCAATTTTTTGTAATTACTACTGGGCCTGCAACATTCAAAAACTTTTATATTGGACTAAAGGTACTTCATCACAAGTCCACCATGGACATAGCTCGAACTATCAACTTCACAATACTCTCTTCACTCCCTAATCTGCTCACAACATTGTACACTTTCGCGCTGCATTGTAATACTCAGTGCTAAACCAACATCTTTTTATCAAAACCATTTAACGCCACCGTTTTTCTGCTTCCATTATATGCAGGCTTCCCACTGCCACAAGAGGTCTGCATGAGCTACATGCTGAAGGAGGTCAGACACATCTCACTTTTAAAGAGTCACAGATGTACAGATAAGTTGCTTATGACTCCGTTTCTGGTATTTGTGAGAACTTTAATCTATCTTTAATGGTGGTTGGTGTTTGTCATTTACTGAGAATTGTAGGGAGACATAAGTGAGCCTAGAGCAGCTCAGATGGTGTCACCTGATCTTGCAGGTCAATATTTTACTGAACATCATTAAAGAAGGTTGTGTCATCTTTACAGCAGTAGTTAACCAGCTCTTAAACATGGAAAAGTCTGAACAACTGTGTAACTTGATTGTTTTTGTGAACCGGCTGTGTTTTAATGCTCTTTCCAAATCCAAATTTGTATCTCTGCAGGATGAGGAGGATCAGGAGTTCCTGATGGATGAGCTGGGTAACATTGAACTGAGTCCGAATTTTCTTCAGAGAGTTGGACAAGACCGGCTGGAAGTCTCTTCATGTCCTCAGAAAGAACCTGGAGACCCCTGGGTTAACTGGCCTGACGACCCCTCCTGCTTACAGGCTCTGAATGAGGTGGAGAAGATCATTGAGGCAAAGGAGGAGATCTCTGATGAGCTTATGATCCAGGCTTTAAGTGATTGTGAGGCTACAGCTGTCTGAGTTTAATAAGATAAAACTCTATTCTATCATTCAAACAAATCTGTTTTATTCTGGTTTGTGTAATAATTATATATCTAAAGGTGATTTACACTAATGTTATAACTTCTGTTTGTTTTGTGAAGTAGTTATTTTTCAAGTCAGAGTGAAAAGTTGAACGTGATCTTAAATTATTTGTATTTGAAGATTTAACTGTTTAGATCTTTATCATTTACAAGAAATGTCACAGATTATTACCCAATGTAAGTATATGTGAATATAAATATGTGATTAAAGTGATTCTTTTTTAAAAGTCTACTTCTTAGGTGTCCCTTTTTATGTAATGCCAACATGGTACCGAGATATAATTGAGAATAACATGTAAATATTTATTTCCTGCATGTGTGTGTGCAGTTTTCTGAATTCATAAAAAAACAATTATGGGAAAAATATTTAATGTGTCCAAATATTTAATACTATAATAATATCTGGACAGATCACATTTTAACTGCAATGACCCCCAAGTACAATGTGTATAGTAGTCGATTATGAAAACATCTCGCGTCCATTTTGGTAGGTAAACTGCAACTGACTGCAGCAGTTTGAAGTGCTGAGCATCTGTCTGACCACCTACTGTATTTAACATAGTAGTGCATCTCAAACACATGAGAATATGGTGCAAAATATGTTTATTTTAATGTTAATGCTATTTAAATTTACTCTCTAAATGAAATTCTAATCGTTTGTGGATCTGGATTTGTGCTATAAGCTACACTGATCAACATTAAAATGTAAAAAAATGTAATGACTAAAGTAAGACAGTTTACTGTGCTGAATGAAATTGTATTTGAGCTGCATTAGCTCTCATGTCTTGTTTATTTAGATAGAAGCTGTTACCGACACACAGCCAACACTAGATGGCGCTGTTGACAAAGCAGGCAGTTGGGACATAATCATATGGTTTCAGCCTAATAACTGTAATCCAAACTCCAGAACAGACTGAACTAAAGCAAGATACTTTAAGCCATCATCATTAACAAACCGAGGCAGTTACATTTATTTTTAATGTGACAGTATACTGTCAGGTTTATACTACCATGATTAAAGAGAATGTAGATTACATGCAATGAAAAGACAATTATGGATGAGCTGCAGTACAGCTACCATTCATTCTAATACAGACTCAGTTAAAAATGACTTTCTCACAAATCCAACTGAACTGTTGAATACAAGGAAAATCAGCCCAGTAGTTTATAGGACCAGACCCATAACCAGTCATCACACAGACTTCATTTCCATTATTGTTGGGTTCTCCAGGGCTCCAGAACCTGAAAGAGAGAATCAGAGTATTGACTGTTTATCAGAGCAGTGAGGAGTAAGAGTCAGTAACTGAATCATCATCAGAGTTCAGTTATTTCTTACTTAGTGGTCAGCGCTGAACCATCCACCCATTTCCAGACCCCCTCTGTGTCTCTGTCAGTCAGACCAATCCAAGACCTCTGACCTCTTCTCAACATCTCAGTAAAATTCTGTTAACAGTCACATATACACGTGTAGTAACATATAGCAAAAGTAGCTTACTTGTGCTAGAGTGGTAAGCACCAATGCCAACAAAGGGGGTAGAGAGTTTAATCATGGAGGACAACTATGTGGTGGGAACAGACAGCTATGTCTCCATCTTCAACAGAAATAGGATGTTCATAAGGCATCTGGTGGTTATTTAATTGACATGGAAACATGAACTGTTACTCATGTTCAGCTGTATTGAATATAAAGTGTATAAAGTCTAATATTTGCTAAACAGAATAAACAGTTATGTTCCTGATTGTTCCTGTGTTTTCTTTTTGCCCGGAGCCGGACTCCGATTCTACAGCATCAAAAACACCAGTGTGATATTTTGCTGCTGAATTTTTACAGGTTTTAATCTTTTAAATTAGAATTTTATTACATGTATTACATTTTTCAAGGATCTATCACAGACACTGACTTTCTGCTGTGTTGGTGATTTAAAGAAGATATTCAACTTTATATACTATATGTATATTTACAGTTCCCTCTCATCAGTCTGAAGTTCATCAGGATTAGGACATACGATTAAAAGTTATTATTGTGTCGAACCTATGTTGAAGGCAAGACATTACACCTCTCTCTCTCTCTCTCTCTCTCTCTCTCTCTCTCTCTCTCTCACACTCACACTCACACTCGCACACACACACCTGTTCTTCTGTGCTGTTGATGATCACCAGGTCTGCTTCTCTCTGTCTGCAGTCGTCTCTGCTCTCATTCCAGCTCTTCTTCTCAGTAGACATGTAGTAAATACTCTTGTTGAAAAATCTCCAGTTCTGCAGTAGTCCCGTCTCTGTACATGGAGGGCACATACACTCATATGTACAATCAAGAAACTTCTGTGCCAAGATTGTAAAGGCAACATAAATATTATCTTATATGTGCTATGAAACATCGTCTTTGACATGATGGACAATTCTCCCATATTTTTGACAAAATGACCACAACCCATTCTTCCTTGTAAAGGCTTTGGTAGATACACCCTTTATAGTCAGTCTTGATTACCAGTTAAACTGCTAATTGTGAAACTTTCCAGAACAAAAACTGTTACTTCAGTCTAATTTTTCCTCTGCGCCAACATTTTTTTTTTGCATGTTGCAGGCATCATTTTATAATTTGTTT
>BRDA01001284.1:172972-210030 GCA_036984385.1 Crenuchus spilurus | reverse complement strand
TAGTTTTACATTCAGAACACAATGAGAAATAAAAACAAAAGACTAATGAAATGGATAAATTAACATTTAACATTACTAGAGTGTGCCGGTGTGGTCCAGTCGGCGGCCTTTGTTTTGTACACCCGTTCTCGGCCACAATTTGTTTTCGCACCCATTTTCAGGCAGTAGCGCTGCATGCTGTCACTTTAGTGTGACGTGTTTTAGTTTGTTTTGAGTGCTATCAACAAGAATCAATGAGAAACAAATCCAGAATGAACAACAAATGCGTAAGTGGATGCTTTGTTTATTTTGCAATATTAAGGGCGAGTCATGTGGGCATGCCAATGAAAACCGGGTGGATGAACGATAACCGGGACAAAATTTCCTTGAAGTCTACAATAACTAAACTGTACAATAACCAGGGCAAACAATAACTGTACTCAAAAGAAATGAACACAAACCCAATATCAAGTCTTACATTCATTCATTCATTCATTATCACACCCGCTTATTCCTAATCAGGGTCGCGGTAAGTGCCCTACCCCCTCACTGGGCAGTACACTATTCAACTAAGCCCAGGACAGGGCGCCAGTCCATCGCTGGGTGAACACAAACGCACACACGTACACATACAAACACAGACATATGGACAATTTAGAGTATCCAATTCACCTGACCTCCATGTTTTTGGACTGTGGGAGGAAACCGGAGACCCCGGAGGAAACCCACGCAGACACGGGGAGAACATGGAAACTCCGCTCAGATGTGGACTCGAACCCAAGACCACAGCGCTGAGAGGCGAACGTGCTAACCACTAAGCCACCATGCCGCCCTCTCAAGTCTTACAGAACTATGTAAAGTTGACAAGTCTGGCGGTTTGGTGACCTTGCTGGTGGATATACATAATTGCACAATGCATGCCTAAAAACATAATGTTGGTAGTGTTGCCTTGAAGAGATTAAACTTGTGATAGTTCAGCGCTATAACAGGTTTACTAATTAATTATTTGACAGTATGGCTACAATAAATATGTAAAAAAATAGGAAATTAAAATGTTAAATGATAACATAACTTGTCTAATGGGCATGTTTATGAAAACATCCAGTTCTCTGGAAAAGCAGTAGTGTTTAAACGTCTACAAAGGTACAACTGCTCAGACTCCATTCTTACTAATTTACTGTGCTGGATTACTAGCTAGATAACATGCTAGTAACAATATGCAGGCTACCAAGATGTCCAGAGCAAAAACAATCTTATCTGACTGCATCAGGAAGGACAAACAGTGAACAGAAGAACTGTAATCTGGACCCTTTAACTAACTGATTACATTTTACAAACAACACACTCATGATATTATCTCTAGTGTTTTGGTTCAGCCTGTTCTGTTTATATGAACTGAGCTGTTTCCACCACTTAGTTATCATCACGGATTTATTAGTAAGTGTTATGTTTACAAACATTCTGAATGTATCTCTTCAGAGAAAACTAATGAAAACTTGGTGAATTATTTGAGTTCTGAGGACGTAAGGGAATGATCTAAGGTTGTGTTTGCACACTGAGCTGGACTCTGGCTCTTCTTTTTGAGCCTGCATATGAAGTTAATACATAAAGATGGTCCAAAAAACTCCTGCCAAATCTAACCTGACTGCTCTGAATTTTGAATGAATATTTTAGGCTTTACAGGGTGACTCAGCAGTGCAAGGACAGCATATTTTAGCATATTTTTCCTACAGATTTGTGCTTAATGCTTCTTCGTTTTGTGTTAAACATCTGGAAAATGCTGTTTTAAATGCAATTTTAATGTTCTGTAATGATTTAAAGTAGGACTTATACTTTAATTGTTTTCATGTATTTTGTGTCAAATACAAAATACTGTGACAGACACACTTTTACTCTCACTTTTCTTCGACCTCACAGCTGTTTTGACTGATATTACTATTCGTGTTACATTTGATGCCATGTGGATACGGCTAACAATTATTGACCATTTTTATTTTAGATGCATTTAACTACAGAGTAGTTTTTACAATACATGGCTCTGAATCTTGGGTTTTTGACATTTTCTAAATTTTTGCACACAAAAGGCACAAAGCACAGTTCTATAATAAGCTTTAGATCATTAACACAATAATTCTGATTGGCTTTTACTGAGATCACTTGTAAAACATACA
The DNA here is from genome assembly GCA_036984385.1 of Crenuchus spilurus. Taxonomy (NCBI): domain Eukaryota; kingdom Metazoa; phylum Chordata; class Actinopteri; order Characiformes; family Crenuchidae; genus Crenuchus; species Crenuchus spilurus. The sequence goes on along the minus strand of BRDA01001284.1, from coordinate 207,880 downwards.
ACAGTATGAACATTGTGCTCATCACTGACAGACATACTGTACATGAATGAATGTGGCCCATTCAACATTAACAGCCTTTAGAAACTGTACTTGCCTTGCGTTTGACAAACTTATCCCAGTAGTTATTGGGGAAGGATCTGTACATCACAAAAAAGAAGGGAAAAATGTAACATTGTCTTTCAGTCTCTTTAAATAGATTATAAAAGTACGTAGGTCTTACATAACGAACACTTTCTGCTAATACCAGATTGACTGACAGTAGACATTATCAAGGAAAAAAAAATGATCAGAAATTATTTTTTTATCTTTTCAATAGATTTGATAAGTCATATGTCTATATATGTCACATCAACTCACACCATCACATCTCTGAGTGCCTCTAAGTTCTGTTAACTACAAACCTGGAAGGCTGACAAAGGCTGGCACTTAATTCTGATTTCTTTGTGATTGCTTACGAGTTCTCTGCTGTGGAAGATATAAGACATGGCTACAACTCTCCTAGTCGCTGAAATGTGTCTGTCGATCCTCAACAATGGCTGAAAACATTTGATCTTTAAATGACCCTGTGCACATCCCTTGCATGTTGCCTGGCGGTATAAAAATGTGTTTGGAAGTACAGCTGAGAAGCTTTCACATTCGCTGAAGTATACCTTAATTACTATATTTAATACAAAACAAAATGCCCGTATTTATATTAAATAGTAGCACATTACAATAAAGGTGCATCTATTAACTGTGCTTAAGAATGTATTAAGTAATGTCTTAATTAGCAATTAAATAATGAAGAAGTTTATAAATATTTAACATCTGAGATCTAAAGAATGAACCATTACTGATGATCCTCAAGTACAACTAGTATTCATAAAGTCTTCATTTGGCCAGTAATAAACTTATTTAATAAAGTATTGTGTTAGCATTAAATATTAATACATAAATAAAATATAAATAAATAAAATGTAGAAATCAATGACTGATAAAGATGGTCAATTGTCTTAAAAGCTCCCAAAACTGTTCAGCCATTTAGTAACACTAAAGTCTTACATACCATTAATTTAGACCCTATACGTGTGAAACATTGGACTTAGCACAGGATTTAGTCTCTCCTTTTAAATTATTTTAATACATAATTTATTACTTTCTTCCTACATGTTGACTGATAAGTTATTCTCATGTGAATGCCTTAATTACTGTCAGTGTTCTTGCACTCTTACCAGAAAGTGTTATTATGTTGATTAGCTCTCCATAAAGGGACAGATTAGAAAGTATTCAAGTGAATGTTTTCTCAGAGCAATAAAAGAACTGGCCAAAGCAGAGTTCATGCATTTTCTTTTGTACTTACGGTGTGTTAATCACAAGTCTATCCCATTGCCCTTTGATGTCATCATCTGAAGGCTGCTCAGTGATATAAAGTCCATCAAACTCAAGTTTCCTGGCAATTTCCTTCTCCCGCTTAAAAACCACCAAGGGCACCTATTCAGGATAATTAGTTTTCATGTATAAAACATCAGCTGCTCACTTTTTGACTGACTTTTAAAACAGTTACTGTAAGGGAATACATAAACATTGTCTTTCCACTTGAGTGGAACCTATTCAATACTGTGATACTGAACTGGAAGTAGGAGGACATTTTCATCACATATGTAGGAGGTAAATGTAAACAGCAGACACTGCTCGGAGAAGATCAAAACCTCACTATATTCATGAACATACGTGTCTATAGATGTATGTGTACCTTCAGATAGTAATACCCCACCACGCAGAGGAAAGAGATGACAGTGTGTAGTACAGCTAGGAAACGTAGGGTCGGTGCCATGTAGCCAGTGCTTTCTTGCAAAACAAAATACTCCACGCCACCTTCATCCTCCTCTTCACCTCTCCCTGTCCATGGATCCACCTCCTCAGACTCCTCACCAGTCACCTACGTGTAGACACAAATACACAGGCATTTTGTTTTCATCAGAATAAAGTAAACAGCAGAGAGAAATAAGAGCGGTTTCAAACCTCAGTATCAGTAGCCAGAAAAATAGAAACAAAACCATAGAATGATCTTTCTAAGAACATTCAGTTCGCCATGTATTTTCTGAGGCTGTCATTTCTTTCTGGATATGACTGTTAGGGTAATCAACCTGATACATTATCACTGCTAGAGGCATTCTGTTCAATGCTGTAAAATGCTGTATAATGAACTCATTTATCAGGCAGATTAAGGGAGGGAAAATGAGAGAACCAGCTGAGTCACCTTGTAGAAAAGCAGGATGAAGTTAATGGCGAATGCCACAAACAGAGCCAGAAATCGCAGGTTGTAGAAGTTTCGGGCCAGGTAATTCTGAAAACAGAAAAGATGTGATGTAATCTGCAATGTTTCAAGGCACCACACAGGTGCAAGGTTATATAAGGAGTTGAAAACATACTACTGTATAAATAGGACTAAAATATTTAAACTTTTAAGATTAGGCTTAGACTACACTACCTTTTTGTAAGCTAATCGAAATAAATGCACTGAGCTGCTGTAGTTAGTCATAACTAAGTCCACTTAAAATGACAGTAACATCAGCCTCTGTTAATGTTAGCTACACTCTTAAAAGAGATGGTTCTTAATAAAGGAAATGGTTCTATATAAAACCAGGAACATTCAAAGAACCCTTTGTGTGGATAAAGGGTTCTTTCCATGCTGAAATTGTTCTTCAGACTGATAAGGAATGTGTTGTAGATGGTTCTATAGTGAACATTTAGAAAATTGTTGTACATAGCCCAAAATGGTTTCTGCTGTAGTTACAATGTCAAGCTTGTAATAATAGAGGAACCCTTTTCGTACTATATAGAACTATTTTCAGAAAGGTTCTGTATATAACCAATTACAGAACATCCCTGATCAATCAGAAGAACCCTTTCGCTATGCAAAGCACCCTTTGGGTTCACGGTTCTATACAGAACCATTTTCTTTCTTAAAGAAACCTTGAAGAACCATCTCATTTAAGACTGTAGATTATACAGCAACAGCAACAAATATACACTTAATCTACCTGGAGAGTGAATTTTCACTTAGAAACTAATTAAGTCTCATTTTAAATGAATAATGTCATTTAAATCTGGGTATTTCATGAAAAATGAAATAGAATTTATTAGGTTAACTTGGATCATTGCAAACATTTGTGACCCCGCCAGGGAAAACCAGGTCAAAGTCATTCTTTTTTTCCAAAATTAGTTTTTTTCAAAACAACTTTTTGGTGAATTTAAGTTTTGTTTTTGATCAAAATATCTACTACGATAGATATCTGAGATTGTTATCTTTCATTTACAGTAATAATACAGAGTGGCTAAGTTTTGTCGCTAATGTGAGTGACATGATATTGACACGATATCTCAATAAGTTGCTCGGTGACTTTGGCCTGGTTTTCCCTGGCGGGGTCACATTTTGTAAAGCTAAAACGTCTTTTAAAAACACTGCATTAACCCTCTGGAGTCAGCTCACCCGCCTGTGGAATATTAACAAGATTTTATCCTAGAAACAAAACTAAACATACTCCGGAAACTTTAAATGATCTACTTTTCAAATATATGTAGCTTAAATCAAAAAATATTTTTAGATTCTTGTGAGAGGAGCTTAAATAAGCAGAGACACGTTTGTGAGAGCGAGTCAGACAGCTGCACTGTTTTTCCAACCAAATGATGAACTCTGTCATTCATATGATAATGACATGATAATTGCCATGCCATTGGTTCGATTATCGGTCTTGGAATGTGTGGAAATTTTACCAAACAAAGGCCTCTCACCTGTGGTGAAAATTAACAATAGACCTCTCCCTGAGTGTTTCACACATATATCATACATATTCAATGTAGGGTTAGTAACTCAGTGTCAACACACACGTTAAGCTTTAGAAATAAAAGCACATATAATTTATAAAAACTGTAATGACAAGTGTGTAGCCAACACCTCCGTTTATCCAGTTCAGAGTTCAAAAGTCTTGGCTAATTTTTTTTTTCCACAATCAGCAAATGCACATCTGAAAATAGGTTTTTGGAAACTAAGCGGATTTAATCTAAATATAGATTTATGACACTCTTACTAGTTTGACACTGTTGTTGCTGAGTTTGTGCTGAACAAAAGCCTGTGTAACACTTTGTAAAAAAATAACTTTAATTTTAGAGGTGTAATTTGTAAAAAAAAAAAAAAAAAAAAAAAAAAAAAAAATGTCAAGGCATGTCAAACAACATCAGAGTGTCTGAAATACCCTCAGACTCCAGGGGTTAATATAAAGTCAATCCATGTTGTTGGTCATTTAGCTATGCAAAGTAAGGAAAATAATGAACTGATGATCTTTCAGATCTTTGAGACACTTCAAATTCTAAATAGTTTACAGTTATTTTATGATGTAGTTTAAAGCATTTGTAGAGAAACTCACTAGGATCTTAGTTTGATAGATTTCAAGGCCAGCAAAAAAGCTGGCCATAAAGGCCTCTGGTTGTTCTTTCTTCTGTCCAAGTCTCCTCTTGGGTGGCTTCTTCTCTTCATCTGATGAGCGTTCTATGAGAGATTCCTCTTTACTTTTGTCTTTGTCCTTCTTTTCCCCATCCTCTGCACTGATGATGTAAACACACACATGCAAGCTGATTTTTGCTTCTCAGTGAAACCGTTATGCAGTCAGAAAGAATGTGTTTCCTATGTAATATGACTGTCAAATAGATACAAAAGACTTGATTATTAATAAAACATATTTCCCAGTAAAATAAAAATTTATAATTATGTTCATAGTGGCATAAGCAACACCTGGATGAGACTAATTTGAGTAAACTTCCCCCCACTTACTCTGCTTTTTCTGATTCCATTTTTGATTCACTTTCTACAGCCTTCTTACTAGCAGCTTCCTGCACAGAGAGGTAGAGAACAGTGATTTATGTGTTTCCATCACTCTGTACAAAACATCAACATGTAATCCAGCAGCATGTTTTGTTTTAATCAGCACAGAGTAATAAAGTATGCATCAATAAAGCACACAAGTACTACAAACTTTATCATTGCTATATGAAATGTAAAGGTAAAAGAGGAAAAGGACAGCCATCAACAAGATGGATGGATACTAGGGGTGCAATGCATTAATTTGATTCGATTCAAGATAGTCAGTTCTCTCTTCTACTTTCTCATCATATTTTAAACCAAACGTAGAAGAAAAATGATAAAAGACAATGCATCATGATCAAAAGTGACTTAAAACAAACCAGAAAGTACTACTGTAGCTTCACCATCTTAAATAACCTAAAATACTTTACTAATCACTCATTTTCAGTGTTTCCTCTAGATGAAGGGCTCCTGTGCTGAAATATTTTTGGTGTGTTGGGCCTCAGTAATGCTTGCTACTGAAACACAAACAATGCAAAATAGGATGCTTTCTTGCATAAAATTTTAAATGCAGTTTTTATTGAGAAGCTGTAAGGCCACTAAGGAGGATAAAGAGGGTAGAATTTTGGTATGAGTGAGATTGTGCATCTAATACAGTGCAGCTGTATTAGATGGCATAACAAATGGAATGCACGTGCAATCACCTATTTCTACAAAGAAAATGATCACATTTGCTTAGGAAGATTCCATTACATCTACTGAGGGAACTACTGCTGCACTTACAGGTAAGGTCAACATTATTAGCCCCCCTATGAAATGTAAAGCTTTTTCAAAATTTCCCTAAGTCCTTTTATAACACAGCAATGATTTTTCAAGATAGCATTTCTAAACATACTGGTTTTTCTTTAGAAAGCATAAATGATTTTAATTTGCATACTTTAACAAAACTATTTAAAAAAAGAAACCAAAATCACCCGGATCAATATTATTACCCATTTTAAGAACTGACTTTTTTTATTGAGCCATAGCACAAAACTTTGTAATGATGAAAGCTTGTTATACCAAGTCACAGCTGCATATAAAAATAATAATTGATGCTTACAAAGCAGGAGAAAGATATACAACATTATCACAGCATTTCCAAGTGTCAAGAACTGAAGTGAGAAATATAGTCAAGAAATTAAAAGAGAGCCATGCAATACAGAACAAGCCTGGCAGAGGTAGGAAGCATACATTTTCAAATACCCTGGAAAGGAAACTAGTGAAAAATGTGTCTAAGACCCCAGAATAACTGCCATTACACTAGTGAATGGCTTGGCCAAATCAGGAATGAGGTTGCAAATCAAGAAAAACTCAACTTCTGCAGAAAAGACCTTCAAGACAGACTGAAGTATGCTAAGGACAACCTGGAGAAAGATTATGCATATTGAAAGCATGGCCATAGAGACGTTGCTAATGTTTAGATGAAAAAGACAGGCTATAACACAAAGAAAACACCATCCCCACAGTGAAACACGGTGGTGGGAGTATAATGCTGTGGGGATGCTTCAGTGCATCTGGACCTGGGAATCTCGTCAAGGTGGAAGGAATCATGAAGAATGAAAGTCATGTGAAGATTTTGAAAGAGTCATTGCTTTCTCTTACAACATGACAACAACCCAAAATAAACACAGCTCCTGGTGAAGAACTAGCTCCAGAAGACCAAAGTGAATGTTATTGACAGGCCTGCACAAAGCCCTGACTTGAATCTCATTGAAAATCTGTGGTGTGAAATGAAGAAGAAGGTTCATGGCAGAAAGCCATCAAATCTGGAGGAGCTTGAGAAATTAGCCAAAGAAGAATGTGCTGGGATTCCTCAGGAGATGTGTCAGAGACTTGGTGAAGACTACAGCAAATGACTGCAGGCTATTATCCAGCAAAAAGGACACACAACTGACGATTAGCTTCGGGGGGGGGGGTAAAAATTTTGAACATGGTAGTTTTTGTTTTTTGTTAAATAATTTCATTTCTGTGGGCAAATGATTTAATCATTAAAAATAAAACTGGGTTTTGTGAAAACACTCTTTGCTTTATTTAACCACACTTAGGACATACATTTATAACAAATTCGTCACGGAGGGGGCTAATAATTTTGACTTTACCTGTATACACTATATAATTAAAAAACTAGTCTAAGGTTGTGCAGTAAAAACAGTTGAGCTCACCTGGGCCTTTTTCTGGCGCACTGCCGCAGCCAGAGATGGAGAGTCCACTCCAATAACTTCAGACACATCCCCAAGTCCAGGTTCAGTCCCATGCTTGCCCCCTTCTTTCCTAGGATGAATACTCAATAGCTCTGACATGAGGTCCAATTCCATTTGGTCTCCCTCTGCCATCTGGCCAATCTCTGCCACTAAACAAGCATCACTCGCCTCCAGCTTTTCAGTCTCCAGAACATCCCCATGGATACCGAATTGCGTAGGGTCTGGCATGTTGCCAAGGATGTCAGTCACCTTCATGTTCTTGGCACCTTCCACCAGGCCTCCACCAAAAAGGGTGGACCAGAGGATGTGGAAGAAGCCCCATACCAGGTTGTAGAAAAAACGGAAGAGGCCCACAAATATCAACCAGAAGAAAGTGAAGAAACCACGAATCATCTCCTTGACACTCATCTTACGGAACTTCTTGTAGTGCTTCTTTATACTCTTAAGGGTCAGCAGCTTACAAAGGCTGCAGAGGTTCTTCCTCATTGAGACACAAGCCATTGTAAAAGCTGAGAAGGATTCTAGTGTCCTATCCTCCTCTTCCTCTTCTGGGTCTTCGGCCATGCTCTGACAGTCATCCTCGTCTTCTTCTGTGCGCTCCACGGCATCTGGTTCAGAGATCAGTGAGGCCAGCTGCATCTCAAAGATGGTGTCCTCACAGAAGTTCACAAAAAGCTCCATCTTCTCTGACTCTCCACCCTCATTGACCACATCGAAGATGAACTGTCGCTTGGATTCCTTCACTTGTGGCTTCTCCCATTGAGTTCTGCTGGACTCACTGATCTCAAAGTAAACTCTTTCAATTCTTTTTGCACCACCCATGATCTCAATGCGACCCAAGAAAGGCTCAAAGTAATTAAGGACGCTTTCAGCTAGACTGAGGAAGGTGGCCAAGCGGGAGTCGTGGGGCATGTGTTCGGACAGGTTGGTGAGTAGTACAGCCACATTGAAACCAATGTCTTTGGCAGGTTCGTGGAAGCGTTTAACAAACTCTACATAATTGAACATGTCATTCTCATCCGCTTCAGCACAAGAAAGCAGGAACTCAATCTCAGACTGAGAATACTGCTTCTGACTCTCCATTGATTTCTGGAACTCTCTTTTGGAGATGACTCCTTTGCCATCAGGATCATGCTCTTTGAAACTATCAGAAGTGGTGAGATCTTTCAGCTTGAGGAACATGTCAAAAAATTTGAGGATCATCTCCACATTGCTTGAGGACTCAACCAACGTGTCTACCATCTGTTTACCAATGGTTCCATTTACAACATTACCTGCAGATAAAGCAAACAGGCAATGAAAGGTGCCTTCAGGAAATAGCTGAATAAAATTATACATGTATTATCAGCCAAGACTTATTTTATGTTCTAAGTTTATTTTTTAATTTTTGCACTGGAGCTACAGTGTAAAAAGCTAAAGTATCTAGCAATCTGTCTGCTTAAATTATAAATCACAGTGTTATAAAAAAAAACACTTATAAACAGTAAATCATGCAGTTTCAGAAACTACATATGAAAGTGCTAATAACAGCCTACTGTCACACTGAAGTCACCCTACTGAACTATTACCATCTCAAAACATCTGAGACCCACCAATTACTGCTTTGTCTTCACCATAACATAGAGACACTTACAAAAATGGTTCTGCTTTTTCTTGGGCAAATATCAGCTGATAATAATCACAGCTGAATTAATTTGAAAACATACAGAACATTAATAGGTCCACTGGGAAAAGTTGTTGTTTGAACCATGGCTGCAGAACTGCTCTTTAAATTTGATTAAAATATGAAATACAAGCAACAAACATCCCTCAACGATACAACTGATCGCACACTCCGCAGTTACTGTGAACAGAATGTAAATGACACATTCTGTTTGCTCATTATTAAGCAAAGATTGCATAAGAGAACCTTCCAGAAGGGAGAGCAACATGACTATCATGTCCTTCTGCAGATCCATCAGCTCCTTTAGCAGCTCAATCTGGCTGGAGTCCTAAAGAAAGAAAGAGAGAAAAAACGCTGAGGGACAATTGTTCTGCTAGCGCGGCATGAAAAGGTCAGTTTCTCATCATTTCTGGATGTAACTGAGCAAATGAATATTCAGTCACTCCGTGCAGGGGCGTAGCACCATATCCAAACCCATTATTAAATATTATTTCCTTTAATATTTAAAGGAAAATTTCATTCCAGACTCCTCATGGGCCTTCCCCACTTGGGTCTTGGTAAATCAGTCCCACTTTTCACTCCCTACAACACCGCTGACTCCGTGCGTCAGTACATGTAAACTGACAGTGCTACTCCGGTGTTTCATACAATGAATCATGGGAAATCAGGGAGAAATTATGATGTTGAAAAAGAAAAATGACATCCAGTATTTCAATCACATGATGCAAGTTCACATGATTGACTGCAGCTTAAAGTTATATTTCCTAAAACAGAGCCCTATGCTAATTTTGCTAAATTTCATGGACATGGTCTCTCCTGTATAACATTTTACACATTTCACAAAAAATGCTCGATTTCACTCTATTTGTTAAATAGTGTGTACAAACCGGATTCCAAAAAAGTTGGGACACTAAACAAATTGTGAATAAAAACTGTATGCAATGATGTGGAGATGGCAAATGTCAATATTTTATTCATAATAGTACATAGATGACAGATCAAAAGTTTAATCTGAGTGAATGTAACATTATAAAGGAGAAATATGTTGATTCAAAATTTCACAGTGTCAACAAATCCCAAAAAAGTTGGGACAAGTAGCAATAAGTGGCTGGAAAAAGGAAATTGAGCATATAACGAACAGCTGGAAGACAAATTAACACTAATTAGGTCAATTGACAACATGATTGGGTATAAAAAAAGCTTCTCAGAGTGTCAGTGTCTCTCTGAAGCCAAGATGGTAAGAGGATAACCAATTCCACCATTGTTGCACAGAAATACCATAATGGTGTTACCGAGCATAAAATAGCAAAGACTTCTAAGTTATCATCATCAACCGTGCATAACATCATCAAAAGATTAATAGAATCTGGAACAATCGCTGTGCGTAAGGGTCAAGGCCGTAAAACTCTACTGGATGCTCGTGATCTCCGGGCCCTTAAATGTCACTGCACCTCAAAGAGGAATGCCACTGTCAAGGAAATAACAGAATGGGCTCAGGAATACTTCCAGAAAGCATTGTCAGTGAACACAATCCACCGTGCCATCCGCCGTTGCCAGCTGAAACTCTACAGTGCAAAGAGGAAGCCATTTCTAAGCAAGCTCCACAAGCTCAGACGTTTGCACTGGGCCAGGGGTCTTTTAAAATGGAGTGTGGCAAAATGGAGGACTGTTCTGTGGTCAGATGAGTAACAATTTGAAGTTCTTTATGGAACACTGGGACGCCATGTCATCCAGACCAGAGAGGACAACGATAACCCAAGTTGTTATCAATGCTCCGTTCAGAAGCCTGCATCACTGATGGTATGGGGTTGTATGAGTGCTTGTGGCATGGGCAGCTTGCATGTCTGGAAAGGCACCATTAATGCAGAAAACTATGTTCAGGTTCTAGAACAACATATGCTCCCATCTAGACGTCATCTCTTTCAGGGAAGACCCTGCATTTTTCAACAAGATAATGCCAGACCACATTCTGCAGCAATCACAACATCATGGCTACGTAGGAGAAGGATCCGGGTACTGAAATGGCCAGCCTGCAGGCCAGATCTTTCACCTATAGAGAACATCCGACAAAGAAGGCCCAAGACGATTGAACAGTTAGAGGCCTGTATTAGACATGAATGGGAGAGCATTCCTATTTCTAAACTTGAGAAACTGGTCTCCTCTGTCCCCAGACGTCTGTTGAGTGTTGTAAGAAGAAGGGGGGATGCCACACAGTGGTAAAAATGGCCTTGTCCCAACTTTTTTGGGATTTGTTGACGCCATGAAATTTTGAAACAACATATTTTTCCCTTAAAATGATACATTCTCTCAGTTTAAACTTTTGATCTGTGATTTGTGTTCTATTCTGAATAAAATATTAGATGTTGGCATCTCCACATCATTGCATTCAGTTTTTATTCACAATTTGTTTAGTGTCCCAACTTTTTTGGAATTCGGTTTGTATTTTATATGGTCTCTTGGGGGCTTGAGGAACAATTATGTGAATTATGAGTGCAGTCTTGAGCCCTTTGAACATGATCTTTTTACCTTAGTTTAATTTACATAACGCCTTTCTCCAAACCTCTATAACAATCAGCAAAATACAATCAACAAAACAGGTTCCCAGCCAGAGGGTGTAATTGTCCCAGGTCATTGGTTAAGGTCACTCAGCTTGCTCAGTAAAGAGACATTAGTTGTGAGGGTTTTCAGGAAGCCTACTATGTTGATGTATGCATATTGTTTCAGTGAGGCACAGCAAACTGAATCTGGGTAAATAGTGCATTTTGGCTCTGGTACCAAAGTTTCATAGCTCCAGTGCCTCCTCTCGTCACCTCACATGATTACATGCAATTATGTCTACACATTACTTTTAGAACCTGCACTTAAGGTAACATGCACAAATTCTGAATTTTCACAGCACTTCACAGCAAATGTCTTTCACTGGGAAATACTTATTTCACAGTCTGAGACATGATTTTTATTTCTGTGAATTTGGCGGGGCTACTTCTCAAATGTATAGCTGTATTTCCTTCACTGCAGTTAATTACATATTCAGAATTAGTCAGAATGCACATCTCTAGCACTAGGCAGATTAATGCCTTTCCCACCTCCTTAAAAGCTGTCTATACAGGGCAGCACTATGCATCAACAGACCAACCAATGCTATTGTTTTAATCAGAAGCAGATGGTGGTGAAAGATTGACTCATTCTGCAGTTCTAGCTCAGGTGTGCTCACAGCAGACCCTCTGTCTATCTAACACTGACAGCTCTGAGAGTCCTAACTTAGTGGATTTGTTTTATATCTCTGTGCAGGGAGAGACACCTAGTGGCCACTATGCAAGCAGCTGAGTAGATCACTCAAGAAACATCAAAATATACTGAACAACAAATATACATACAAACACCATTTCCAGAAAAGCTCAGACACTTTCTGCAAATACAATAAAACTGAAGTCTGTAATTTATTATTTCACAAAGGACAAAGCAAAGATTTGTAGTGTTTTCAATGATGAACTTCTGTATAATATAATCTATATAATATCTGTAAAATATAAACTTGATGCCTGCAACCTACTCAAAAAAGGAAAGATTACACAAGTAACACTGTTCTAGAAAGTTCCACAATTGGCTTTTAAACATGTAACAGGTGAGGGCATAAAGATTGGGTATAAAAGGAGTACCCACCAAAAGGCTTCATCTTTAAAGCAAGGATGGATCATGATTCACCACTTTGTGCAAACTTGGTGTCAGACTTTTCTTATTACAAAAAATTTAGGTCTTTCAGCATCTACAGATCATCATGAAAAGATTCAGGGAGTCAGGGGAAATCTCAGTGTGTAAAGGTCATGTGAGGAAACCACTGCTTAATGTATGACCATCTAGCCATCAGGTTTGAGAAACCACTATGTTACCTTGATGGACACAGTCACATGGGCTCCACAGTACTTTGGAAAATCCTTGTCACTTAGTCTGACACTATTACACAAACAGAAAGCCAAATAGTAATTTTGTACAGAAATGCACACTAGTTCTCTGGGCCTGAAGTCATCTGATGTAGACCAAAATACATTAAACATGTTTGGCGGTCAGACAAGCCCACATGTCAGTTTGTGCTTTGGGAAAAACAGATATCAGATTCTACACTGAATTATAAGATGAAAAAGGCCACCCAGACTGTTTCCAATGAAAAGTGAAAAACCAGCATCTGTGATGGCGTGAGGGTGCATCAGCGCCCGTGGAATTGGTGATCTGCATATATGTGAAGGTACCATTGATACAGAGACTTATATTGAGCAAGGCATCTAACCCTTAATTGTTCCCTAAGTGTGGTGGACAGGGCTGCCCACTGCTTCAGGTACATGTTCTGACAGGCTAGTGCGTTCACTAGAGTGTGTGTTTTACTGCATGGATGGGTTACATGTGGAGGTCAAATTCTGTAGTGTAATCACCTTGACAAAAATTCCAATCTAATCTATTGAAAAAGTGTCACATTTGAAGAGAAGAATCTGAAACAGTGACTACAGACTGTTAGCAGCTCAAGTCTTGTATACAGCAAAAATGGGTAAAAATTCCATTAGCAACAATTGATATCTTGCATTCTCAACTAATTTAAACGTATAATCAAAAGAAAAGGTGATGCGATAAAAATGCCTATATATTGTGTGTGTTGCAGGCATCAGTTTGTAACAATTAAGTTAATGATTAAAAACACTGAAAATCATTCCTTGTTCTGTTGTTAAATCAAGTGAATTAACAAACTACAGATTTCAGCATTTTTAGAAAGTGTCACAACTTTTCTGGAAATGGTGTTTGTTTCTGTTCATAGTCACATGGTCCTAGACATTTCTTTTGTTTTAATAACAGAATGTCTTGACTGTTGTCTAATTCCATCATATTTATTCATTCTTAAATTTTTCACATAATTGATTAGATAAAGATACTGTGTTTAAACCTGCTTTAAAAACAGAAGTGTTGGGAGCTAGATTATTAACCAGTAACCATTCATCTATACAAAACATTGTTTGCACAGTTTGATTGAAGTATTTCTTTAAAGCACTTGCCTGTGAAAGCTTCATCTGCATGTTGGCAAAGACATGCAAAAAGCCAACCACTGCATCCCATAATCTACTGTGAGCCAAACTCTGCTGGTTGCCTATACAGGGGCCCTGAGGAAAAAAAATGCAGAAGAGAGTTAAGAGTTTGGCCAGTCCTTGCCTGCTTAGTGTTTCAAAATATTAGAAGAACATGGGAACATGTGGGTGGTATTCTGTGGCTCCATGTGGGTGTGTGAGTATTTGACAGTCAGCGCCCACATGGCATTCTAAAAATAGGGTTTTTTACTGAAATTGTGAAATGTCTTCTATTCAAAAAGTCTTCTATTGCTATTTTACTGCTATTGTGAGTTACCTGGATATACTCAGTGAGGGAGTTAAATATCTGCTTGGCCACGGCCAAGGCTCTAGAGAAATTACGTTGACCAGCCTCATCCATGACATCTTTACCTGAATAATACCAGTAAAAATCACTGATGGACTCCTACAATGAAAAAAGACAGAACATGAGATTAGGTAATAAGGCTGTGTGTGTGTGTGGAGGGGGGGGGTGTTTGAAAGGCAGTCTACATTACCTGTAATCTAAGAAGATAATCCACAGTGCTTATGATTATGTTAACAGTAGTTGTGTTTCCAGTCTGTGTCCTCAAAAAGTTCTGGAAGTCTGAGAGAAAAGAGGAAGATATTACTGCCACTTAAACATACATTTAATATCACTATTGTTAGTAATACATACCTAGTGCTTCCTATTACTGACCACTTTATCAGATCTATCTAACGTATAGATCCACTGGTGTACGGTTACAGACTGCAGTCCTGAACAGTTTATCATATGCTCTCTATCCTGTTTATCATCAGGTTTGACTATAATACTGCTTTGACTTTTGACATTATGTGGATGGTGGATCATTGTCAATAAAGTAGTGACCCTGACATGGTAGACACATGAACGTGTGGTACAAGTGTATGGGGTACTGTGGCATTGCTGAAGCTTGGAAAAATATAAATATTCAGCAAAAAGTGGTTTTGTGGTCAAGAACAGACCATGCAGGAGGTTGGACTTAACGGCAAGACGTTTCTTACAAAGTGACCAGTAAGTGAACATGTCATTCAGAACAGGGCTGCTTTCATAACTTTAAGATGGTAATATGAGCAGTTTGCCAAAACAGGTTTTCTGAAACATTTGAAAACATATCCCATGTGTATGTACAAAAATACATTTTGTCATGTTTCACATATTCCAGTATATTATACATAGATATGATTGAACAAGGTAATGCCCTGCAGTGCCCAAATGAAGGGGTAGAGGGACTTACCCGGCCAGGATTAAGGTTATGAAGATAAATGGATGATTAAACAAGGGCACACTTATCATGAGACACAGTAACAGTTAATGGTTTAGTTGAAAGCCCAACTACATAGATACATACTAGGGGTGTGTATCTGTCCAATAAATGACGATCCGATATGTATCTCGATTCATGCGGTACGATACAATTCAGAAACGATATATTTTAAATTGGAACGATTCCGTACGATTTGCATACGATTTGGTTCAGTTGAATAGGGCAGGAAATAATACGAGTTACTTGTTTAAAATAGACAATTTTACATTGATTCAACATAAGTTAATACTAAAATGTGATTTTGCTTGCTTTCAAATAGATTAAAGAAATACTAGAGAACAAGTATAGTTGTATTTGACATGTGAATTCAGAAACAGTAAAATACTGTTGCGTTGGGACGTCGTACCGGGGCTCCAGTGTTTTAAACAAGTCCACAAAGCCCTCATTCTCCACCACACAGTATGGTCTTAAGTCTTTGACAAGACTTGCACGCTGTGCGTGAGGACCCATTTGTTGATGTGGGCACCACCTAAATATTCGCACCAACAACCCCCTGAACCGAGCATACTTAGCATGCAAAAAACCTTTCTTCACACACGCATCTGTCAGCCAAACAGTGGCCCCGCCCGCAATGGACTTAGACCTCTTGGGTTGGGAGGGGTGCACGGCAGAGACTTGTGTGGAGGAGGGAGGCAGGATGAGGGCACACAAAGCATTTGTGCTTAAGGCACCCACATGCCTAACACTGGTACTGCTGGACAATGTTCAATGCAAAATGCTGACACATTTCTCATAGTATAGTGTTTATTAAAGTTGATTTTGGACTAATATTTCTATTGTTTACCTATTTTAGTGCATCCTATGTCCCATGTCAACCTTGTACAAAGTATGCCAGAGAGTAAACAGCTGAGCTAAAGTTTGAAAGCTCACTGTCAGCAACTTGTACAAAAACTGAATTAAAAAGCAGGGACACTGTTTTACCTCACATCACCGTCCTCTCTACTAAGATTAAGTATCTGGAGCAGCAGCTTTTGTGTATTTAATCAAGTCTCAAAACAGAATTGTCTTCTGAAGTGAAAGTATGCGTTGTGATGGTCCCCTAACTTTTGAGCGGTGGTGAATATTAGAACACCACCTCCCTCCAGGTCTATTACAGACTTGTTCCTTACAACTTACTGGTTTCTGCCAACAGACTACAATGACTTTTGTCATTTATAATGAAGACTTACCATTGTTGTGACCTTCACAGAGGAGCTGCAGGAACCTAAACAGATCTTTAGTGAAGTCATCATTCTGGAGTACCTTAGAACCTTCATAGAGTAGAAAGAAAAGAAAGTTAGAGGTCTTCTCTTTAACATGGGAAGAACAGAGAGCTGCGTTACACTACACAGCAGCACTGCGCTCACTTCCCAACAAAGCTGCCATTTAGCCTGCAAACTCCTAGATTAGCCTTAGCTCTGGCAGGGTTTTGGAACATTCTGGCACACACAACCAAAACAGAATAAAATACTTACTGCTAATCACATCAGATGAGAGGAGTAAAGAAAACGTACACTGCAAAGCTTTGTACATGTTAATTGGTCTTATCAGGCAAAGAGGCAAAGCAAGGATATCTGGGTCTTATATTACCAATTAGCAGATCTTCTGAAATGTGCACTATAGTTTACAGTCAAGTCCCAGAAAAGATTACAAGCATTTATTACATAGGAGAAAGAAGGAAATGAAAGACTGAGAGAAAAAAAGACAGGGAAAGAAAGAGACAGGAAGAAGGAACAGTTTTGCATTATCCGTTCTATATTGTCTGTCCTACAGTGCATGCATGTTGTCCCGAAAACCAGAGCAATCGATCACTGCATTCTGCACAAAACAGACAGAGACAGGAAAGGTAGACAAGACAAAGACTAGAAGAGGGCAGCAATGCTGAAATGAGTAGAATCTAAACCATGTATTTACCCCGCTCCCTCACGTTGACTGCGACCGATGAGATATAAAAAACGTGACAAGAGGAAAGAAACAAAGAAACAAACAGGCAAAAAGGCAGACATAAGCAAAGGAGAAGACATTGAAATTTCAGTAAGAACGAGATACTGACATCAACTGGCTGGACACTGACATGCGATTAACAAGTTTAATAAGGCTGACACAAATTTGTTTTGGCAGATATAAATGTATAAAACGCTTCACTGGATTCATGTCACCATCACTTATGCCTGAATTTAATGATGACAGAAACAACCTGGAGTATGTGTGCGATGGAAGATGGTTCATCTGTGGTGAATTCAATTATCCACTCAGACTAAATGTGAAGTATTGCAAACTTTCATGCTGACTGAGTGAAAACAGGAACAAATGAGCTACCTGAAACCACAGTGACAGTAATAAAGTACAGATGAGAATGGAGATGCCATCAAATAAACAATGAATGATTTCAGCTAAAACTGCATCATATGGTAATTAATCAATGTAATGTCTCTGTCATGAATCAAGATTTCTTGCTTAGTCAGCTACTATTTAAGCTTAGTTCAATGTAACTTTTGACTGTCCACTTCAAGGTGGATCATGTTTTACTGGAATATGTCCCTATGACACCTTATGCTGTTAGTAAACAGGTCAAGGGCAGGTCAAGCTCAACATTTTAGATCATAAACAGTTGACCAACATAAAAACTAACACCCAATCAAAGATTTGTTTTTTTTTTTTTGTATCACACACTCAAAATCCTTAGAATTAGTCACTGTTACATTAACATGTACAACTTTGCATTCTGATTTTGACATAACAGAATACAATGTGCAAACATTTAAAGCCTATATTTAATTGAAAACAGTATATCAAATGTTTTTTGTTTTTTATAAAAAATGACTTTTTATTTGATGCTAACATCAAAGGTCACTTAAACAGAATATCTGTACATTTGTGTAATTAGAAAAAACACCTGCTGGAAAATCTTAGTTATTTAGGTTAATCACTCTGTGGAAGACTGTTCAGGCAATTAGGCCAACAATTATAAAATAACCATTCCCAGTAAAATTGCAAGGAACAGCCTCAACACAGAAAATCAATCGGCAGCACTGCATTTAAAACAGACACAGTTCTGTAGTGGAAATCACTGCATGGGCTCAGGAACACTCCCTAAAGCTACTGTCTACTGCATCAACAAATGCAAGATAAAAGTCTACCATGCAACCATGAAGCACCACTGCCTTCTGCGGACCTGAGCTCATTTAAGACAGACTGAGGCAATGTGGAGAAATGTTATATAAAATATAACATTATAATAATAAATATAATAAATGTTATGTAAAATAAGTTAAGCAACACAGTGGTAAACATGCTCTTTTTTTCTATGTTGCAAACTTAGAATTTTTAGGCAAGATATGATATGCTGTGTTTGTACGATATGTTTGCACATTATTATATTTAGTTTTGATTTATATTTTGCAGTGACCGTTTTTGGAAACATGGTTGTAAATGACTGGTTTTCTGAATAGTTCAACATGAACAGGCATTCTAAACTGCTGAATGCCTGATACATCAAATATATTACCTATTATATGGGCTCTTTATGGTTGCTTCTAAGTGAGTTAAGGTTGATTCATTGTGAGAGTCCCTGGTGTTTAAAAAGCATAAAGGTTTTCCTTATCTCTGCTCTTGTGGAGAAAAAAAATGTCATTTATCTAAAAGGAAAACGGACCTGTCTCCTAATTTATTGTTAATCGGCACCATGGTGCAGTATTTAGCCTGAGGAATGAATAAGGGTGTCTTTCTCTAAGCTATTCTACTGACTTTATTTAGTATACTTCCTCTAAACTGAACTTGGCTGACTGGGGGGGATGAGAAAAAAATGGATTGTTATCCAATGTATGTAAGAACCCAACCATAATCATCTTGTTTTATATATCCATAATATAGTTTGAATATTGTTTGTATTGAAAAAAAACAAATAAATGCAGATCAAACCAATGTAATGTGTGTGTGTGTTGAACTTACTTGAACCCTCCTCAGTCACCATGCCCAGGCCCTCAGCTTTGTTTTGCCTCTCAAATGCATTGAGATCCAATACACTGTCGACAACATAGCAGTCAATACATGTTAAAGCAATACTCACATTATCTATTTAATTTAATACCCACATGAACCGATTAAAAGAATATTCTCTTCTTCATGTCTCTCTGTGAGACCAAACATACATATTTTTGTATAATAATAATAATAATAATAATAATAATAATAATAATATTAATAATGTTGATTTAAATACTTTCAACTAGATACTGAATGTTGTATTCAATGTTATGCTTAATGTTGTACCCAAAGACTGTACTTAATTGTAAGTTTGAGATGATTGAGGTGACAAAAAATTAAAACAGTAACAAATAAATATTTTTGAGACAATGAGTTAAGTTTGAGGACACAAATTAATGTAATGATTAGTATCTACCAAATATGTAAACATGGCATCACGACCCATTAAATGAACATTTTCTCATGGCCATTTGCTATGGAAACTCTAAATTTAAGTGGTCTCTCTCTCTCTCTCTCTCTCTCTCTCTCTCTCTCTCTCTCTCTCTCTCTCTCAAGATTAAGGTTAAGGATAAGCATCAGGAGAATGCAAGATTAGTTGTTTTAAAATGAGTGAGCAAAGAAACAAAGCATATATATGAATAATAAAATTACACTTTTTCCGGTTTTAGACTTACTCATTAAGACATACTGGAGTCGCAAAATCCTGCAAAATATATATTCAGTGCTATAATTGTAACTTTTAAAAAATTCCATTAGCAATCATTTACTATGAAATCACTCCACTATACACACTACATATGTGTTTTACTGTAGAAAACACTGCAAAAATTAGTTTTATAATTGTCGTATTTAAAAATTTCATAAAATAATTCACAATTAGACTTGATTATTTTCCTGAAGAACACCATGTACTTGTACTATTTTTGCTGTATGAATATAACGTAATGGGGATGGTGCTGCAAGCTAAAGTGTTATCTCTCAGCACCAGTAACTCCATTATGAGATATATCTATTATGTCTTTATAAGTTATTCCAAGATTGAAATAGTAATTTTTATGTCATTTTTTTATAATGTTTGTATTTTTTTTAATCATATACATGATTTGTTTGCTCTCAACACTACATTAATTCAGTTTCAGTTCCCTCTTTATTGAGAGACTATTTTGGAATGCAAATATAATTTTTATACTTATAAGATTGCAAATGGTCTTTTTTAAATAAGCTTTCTTTAGCTTATTTGAAACATGAGAAGTTCTATAATAATTTTATACATAAATCTTTCCATAAAACAGACCAAATGAGAAGCTATAATGACACATCACCTGCATGACTGCATAAGTCCAGACAGACTCTTGAAGAAGCCAGCATCTCGTTTTTCCTTTAGATAGTCCAGCATTTTCTGTGGAGAGATTTACTGCTTATAAAATGTCATGATGTGGTAACAGGTTTTCATTTGAATTTAACATGTAAATGTAATTATTATGGATTACTGATATTCTAAACAATAAAAGTTACACTAATTACACTCAATTCAATATGTTACAGTTTTAATGAACGTTCAGTCTTGCTGTCCTGTTGTGCAGTGAAAGTGTATTACCTGCTGCACTAAAATGTTTCCTCCATTCAGAATAGAGATGCCGAGCTTGAGTGTGAAGGTTACCATGGGACCCAGGCGACCTGAAAGAAACACGGGTCAGAAAGTCCATTCGGAGTCAAAGTGTGTGCTGCGTGTGTGTGTCCAAGAAACATTGCCATTAAGTGTCCCCATAATACACAGAAATAAATGTGTGTAACAAGTTTATGTCACATTCTGGGGACCAAAACCACATACTCACATTGTGTAGATCTCAAGCATCCATGAAATGAATGAAAGTCTGTGTAATGTCCCAGAAACAAGGGTTTGTGTATGTATGTGTGTATACCTTTGCTGGCACTGATCGTCTGTAAGACCATCTCAGCAGCACCTCTGTCATGTAATCTGGCCTGCTGATATAATGTCTTCTGCTTTTCCATCTCCTTTTCCTGTTACACAAATAGGACAAAATTTTAATAGACCAAGGGCGGCACAGTGGCTCGCTTCTCAGCGCTGAGGTTTTGGGTTCAAGTCCCCATCTGGGTGGAGTTTCCATGTTCTCCATGTGTCTGTATAGGTTTCCTCCCACAGTCCAAAAACATGGAGGTCAGGTGAACTGGGTACTCTAAATTGCCCGTGTGTGTGTGTGTGTGTGTGTGCACAGAGATGGATTGGTGCCCTGAGCTTAGCTAAGATAGTGTGTAATGCCCTGCCTGGTGAAGGGGTAGTGGACTCATCATGATCGTGATCAGAATGATGATGGGCCCTTAACATCTGGATGTAGTTTGAGTAGACTAGGTGATACTATATTAGGTGATAAATATATACTATATTTTTTAAAGGAAACAAATAGGCTATTTAAGTAGCTAATGTTTGGTAGCAACATTAGCCTGGCAGCTCCAGGTCTAAACTAAAGAAGTATGCCCTCCATCCATGCTTTGGCTTGTTCACTATAACTGGAACTTCTGAGTAACTGACTCATTTAAATAACCAAGCAAAGTCAAGAAAATAACTAAATAAGGAAAATAAGTCATGAAAACAAAAGTGAAAGCCTAACCTCAAAGGTTTTTTCTTTTTCTTCTTCATCCTCATCTTCATCCTCTGCACAACTCTGAGGGCAACAAAAACAGAGTTTAATTTTACAGAGCTGCAAAGGGGGACATAGTGACATAAAAACAAAAGAGTAAAATTTTGGTGTTCAAATGTATCACAAACCTTCGCCATCATGTCTGCATATGCTATGTACAGCGGATCTTCATCTAGGGAACTGAAATGAAATATCAGAGTAAGATACAGACAACACAAGGCAAGTTTATACTGAATACTTTGTATTCATCATTATGCTGATTAGAGAGCTGAGCGGATTTCTGACTGACATTGTTAGAATGTGAGAATGGAGACACTGATACTGTTTCACTGCACAGATGGAGCACATGGAGTGACAGCCAGGTGTCCAGGTGTGTGTGGGTGAGGGATTGAGTGTGTGTGTGTGTGTGTGGTGTATTTATCAGTGTTAAGGAAGGGATCTGTGGGTAGGTGTTTGTGCGTGAGTGTCTCACCTTCTCTCTGTCAGAGCGTTATGACTAAAATGCAAAATGAGCTGATGAAGAGGGTCTGGCTGTACCTCCGCTACCTCCTCTTCTTCCTCCTCCACTTTCCGCTGTGTCCTCTACACACACACACACACACACACACAATTACTGGTTTTTATACATTGTCTGGACATGGAGTCATCTTTTAAAATCAGTAAATTGATTGAAAAGTCTTTTTTTAAATGGTTCTGTCAATATAAAAACTATTAGATTTATTATTATTATTATTATTATTATTATTATTATTATTATTATTATTATTATTATTATTATACAAATCTGGTGTGTCCTAAGCATGGTTCAATGGTTCAAAAAGCATGCAATTGTTGATTAATACCACAGGCATAAAAAGTGCCTATTTAAAAAAATGGCAATACTTTTTTCCATCCATATATGTATTTCTACAATCATAAAAATTCAATCATTTTTGAAAACTTAATTTCCAGTGTGGTATCATGTCCTGATTTTTAATTGGGCAATTCATGGACCTCATTCAAGATCATTTTAGGTCCCTATGAACCCCTGTTCTCAAATATTTCACTTTTTCAGTTTTGTTGGCCTTTAGTGTGACTCACATTTACTGAAAAATCTAATGTTTGGGGGAAAAATTGTTTTTTAATTTCATATAAAATGAATCATACAAAAATAAATCTAACTGAAGATAAATCTCATCAATCTTGATGAGAATCAAGATTCTCAAAAATCGCAAAAAATGTCACAATCATGAAATTTTCCTTCATCCTTTATCACATTATATAATATATGCTTCTTTTATATAATATACAGTTATTTTAACAGTATAACAGTATTTTTTTTTTTTAAATCACTTTATTTATTTATACAGTATATTTATTTATTTTACTGCATATTTGACAAAAACCTAATATATAACCACTGGGGGTCTCCGAGACTACTTGACTAGTCAACTAGTTAATGTCAGTGTGTGAAATACAGCAGTAGAAACAACAGTGACTTCAGATTAGCTTAGATCTTTAACAAAAGCAGTAATAAACACATTTAAGTGAAGCAATCTTCACGTAATATTTAATGTAGAAATATTTACATTTTGCCTTATATGTGATATAATATGGAAAGTACTGTTGCTGTGCATTGTATTGTTCCAAATTTTCAGTATGCTCTAGATATTAATGAATATTTCTGTACATTACTGTACTTTTTTCCTCAACTTTAACAGGATTACAACATCTGAGTGACAGGTAAAGTGACCAGTCACAGAGTGTTTTGTGCAAAATTTAAGCAAAGACTGAAACTGCCTGAAATAAAACAAAGAAAAAGAAGTTAAAATTGCCAAAATGATTCAGAATCATGCTCAGAAAATTATATTTTTTTGTCATTTACACTTTTGTAATTGATGACTATCAAACTTATTTTATAACTAGTTGATCAGTAAAACTCAATAATCATGCAACACTTAGTACCTTACATAAGAACTATATTTAAAGTTTGTATTGAAACTCATGTTGTATTGGATGTATGTTATCTTTTACTCACCTACAGCATACACACACATTCCAACACACTTACAAGACTGGGGTGGGTTTCTCATGCACACAACAATACAAACATGATCAGATTTCAGCAGTTTATCATGTTCATGTAAACAGCATACAGTAATTTCTTAAATTAGAGTAAAGTTTGAAGAAGTTGTTATTTTTCAACATTCATTCATTATCCAGTACTATGGAAAATGCCCTCCGCATGACTGACCATGGAGGCATCAACAGTACCATTTATATTTACATTTACGACATTTGGCAGATGGTCTTATCCAGAGTGATGTACAACAGTGCTTTGCTTCCATTAAGAGAATTATCTCTGCTAGTACAGACAGGTTAGAGTCCAAACTACTCTTCAGTTCAGACACTGTTAGAACAGAACCATCACTAATACCTAGAGAGAGAGAGAGAGAGAGAGAGAGAGAGAGAGAGGGAGGGAGAAAAGTGTGTGTGTGTGTGTCTGTGTGGATACAGTTAGCTCCTCTGTGCTCTGTCATTTCATGTGTAGTACACCCTCGGTGTAACCATAGAATGGGTGGGGTGTGGCTAGCAACAGCTTATTTGCTCATTCTGAAAGGAACTGACACTGGGAAGAATAGAGCTGGAGATATCTCTTTCAGTGATTTTGTACAAACACCTTCATGACCATGTTTTGTATAGCCTATAGACCTGTTCTGACTTGTTTAAAAATAGGTATAATATGTCCCCTTTAAGTGTTCAACAAAGAGATGGGTCTTCAGACTCCAAGGGACTCTGTGTTTGAACAGCCAGTGGGAGTTTGTTCCACCACCTTGGTACTAGGACAGAGAAGACTCTTGATGCTAGTCTTCCACGTGTCTTGAAGGATGGCAGGACAAATCAAGTCATAATAGAAGGTTGAAGGGTTCAAGATGCGACTCAAGACTTGACCATTGCCATTAGGTACATTTCTTGCTTTGTATGCAATCATCAGGGTTTTGAATCCTGCACCAATGTGACATTTTGCAGTTACCATGTCAGTCAATTGACAAGAACACTGGCTTTCCTCAATATCGCTAGACTACCTGGTTTTGCACTTAACTGCTTTCTGGATGGACCTGTTCAGTGTCTTCTTGTGTGGGGGTTTGGCTGCTCTGCATATTGCAGGGAGCACCTTCTGAGTCTAGCTAGTGCACTACAGCAAGCTAGCCCCTTCATTTTATTCCCTTCACTGCGATAACCCATTTAACATTTCACAAAGAGTGGGCAGCTCAATGGTCTGACAGCTTCCCCTCCCTGAAAGAACAATTTCTCTCTCTGGGTTCACGTTACCAGTGAGGGACTCTCAACCCATATACATTGCATGGGTGTCAAACACACATTTAGGTCTGTACAGCCAGTCTAGATAGCTGCTCTCACTCCCACACTATGTTTGAGGCGGTCCTAGAGAGACACCTGCATGTTACTCCTGTGGGATGAGGCTGACAGCGAGAGGAGCCCCAATCTCTTTCAAGCATAAGGCCATGACAAAATTTTGGAGATCGAATTTCACATTTTGTCTGCACTGTTCAAGCTTTTGTGACTTACTGGAAGCCAGCAACCTGGAAGATGAAGTGGAGGCTGTGAAGGCTCTGAAGTGCTTGATGAGGGACGAGGCAGAAGATGATGTTGGCAACAATGCTAAGGTGAAATGGTATTGAGACAAACCATTTTTTCACCACATGCATGTCTTGGACTTCAGTAGCATTACTCTTTGTAACATCATTTGCACCTGACCAGAAAAGATGCTCTCACAACTAATCTCTCCTCCTGGGAAAAAGAAATTTACAGCATCAGTCCTTCAGATGATTGAGTTCTGGTTGTCTGCAATGCTCCACACCTGTTTGTGCTTAGCAAACTGAGCTCCTGAAAGAGATGTCAGCTAGATTTCATTAAAAAAAATAAGCCAATTCTTGCTTGGCACGGCAGAGGGCGCCAGTCCCTCAATGTTGGTTCTGGGCAGGCAAGACCCTTTTGCGGCTCAGGTAGTAGCTTGGTGGATATTCTCTTGCTACTTCCTCATTTTGAAGTTCCATGCTGGACTGAATACTATCATAGGATATGTAAGATCTATTTTTTTAGGGGTGTGACTAACAAGTTCCTCAGTTTCATTCGGGCTTGGCCTTGAGGGTGTGCAGTGCGTGAAAGCAGGCCTTCCTCATTGGTAATTCCTCTTGGCTTGTTCAGAACAAAGAATTTCTCCATCCTGTTATTAATACTGCAAAATGTTTGACACTTCTGCAATGGTGGAGAGACCTTAAAGTCCTAGAATCTGGAACTCCCCTTGGTATGATGTTGTTAAGGAAGCTACTAATGACTGACGCATTGCTCAGAGGATGGGGTGCAGTTTTCAAAGGCAATGCAGTTAGTTGCACAAGGTCATCATGCCTCCATTTCCCCAACCTGCTGGCAGTGTTTCTAGTGCTGAAACACTTTCTTCTCCACCTTCACATTCATCATGTCATGGTAAGATGGATAGTACAACTGTAGAGGCATATATAAATAGCCAAGGATGAGCACACTCTGGTTAAAAATGATAGCTAATGTAGTGAGCATTTCAGCTTGTTATGTGCAACTCATGTGCCAGGCTAAAGAAATGGCAGTGCAGTGTAGAGGGAATCCCCTCTAAGGAAAGTGGAGGCACTCAGGGGGTCAGCCAGGTACAGGAGAGGCACAGCAGAGCCATCATAGATCTCTTTGGTTCAGGCAGAGATGTGCACTGTTGCTCACATGCAACAAAGTGCCTTTGGTTGTGGATGCAATGAAATTTCTTCTTGATGTGTTTCTGCCTGTGTGCCATTTATCAGCAATTCTCACCAGAGTAAGTGAAAGTGACCAGTCCATCTTGCTAGTTGCTTCAACATGACCCAGGAGACTCTGAGTAGCAGAAAAAGCTCCTGTCAAAGGAGTCTTGGCCGCTCCCAATACGCAAAGACCTGTTGTCTCAAGCCCATGGGCAAATTTTCCACCCCCACCCCACCCATCTGGCCCAATGAAAGATTAAACCTGAACACAATGGATCTGCCAACTGATGTGGTCACAATTATGCAATGCACCAGAATGTGTGTTTGAGTTGTGATGCACCTGTTGTTATTTTCTTCCTATGCAGTTTAATATATGTTGTGTTTTTTCCAAAGCCTGCTATTTCATTACACCACATGCGTTTTAACAAGACCACTGTTAATAAACATTATGTAATAAACAGTTTATATGAGAGGCATATGATTAGGCTTGGCATCCAAGGCTTTGGATTATGGAGCCTCTCCAGGTCCTGGAAGTGCTCCCACAGCCATCTTTCAAGCTACTGGTAAATTAGTTTTTTCTCTATAAAACAATTGTAATGCTGCATGCACTGTTCTTGCACCCCACGTAATTACACTTTGGCACTCATGACAGTTGCTTCTTTTGCTTCCTAATCCTGTTTGTGCCAAAAGTGACTCTTCTTAGACCTACGTGGCTTTGGAACTGAGGGCTTTTCATGCATCTTCATTCATTCTTCTCAGACAAGGAACAGAGGTTGATTGTCTGTGTCTGGTCCCTGTTTATGCAGCTACCCTGTTTATACACAAAGTTAATTAGGAGCTTTAAGGAAATTAGGCAGTTGTTCATGTTTTGGGTGGCCCATCACAGAAGAAGTTTAGGTGTTACTATCACCATCACTGGCACATACAGGTCTAAAATGCACCACACAGACATAACAGTTATAAGTTTTTAATTTTATGATAATATAAATGCATGTAGCAGTTACACAGGCCCAACATGCAGTTAACATTGCTTGTAATTTGAATATTTGTTGCCAATTTGCATGTGTAAGAGTTTAATGGTTTCAGTTTGTTGAAAATTTGTCTGAGTTCTGTTTCTGCAGATGGAGAAAAAAAAGAATTTACGTGTATATGTGCACTGAGAAGCTTGAGTAAGAGCTGAAATACTGATCTAATATCAATCTATATAAAAACGTTGAATCATGAAATATAAGTATGCTGTTTATATGACAACTTGAGTAATCAAATCATTGCTGAAGTCAATTAATGACTGTATAATTGGTACACATGTTAACAGACATTGTCAAAATCTGATTTTGTGCAGTTATCAGATTATGAAGTGTTTTTATGTAGCAAGACTAGTATTTTGGTAATGGAACATTAAAATAAGCACAAGACAAGCTGATATAAACAATGGCATGCATGACGATGAATGGTGGGAACTGACAGGAACACGTAATCCTCACATTCTGTCTACACATTTAACCTGCTTTACATTTCATGAAGAGCTAACACCTGCTACCCTTACTATGACTGTATGAACATGAGCATGGCCTAAATTCTGCTTCAAAAACTCTAAAATCTTTTACCAGTAAAGGTAAGCATTTAATTCAGATGCTGTCTTACAACCGTACTGGCTGTGATAAGCATGTCTATTGTAGAGACACAAAATCATGACAAGCACTGACATCCACATAAGCAAGATGTCATGCGTGCCTGAGGCACAGCTGTTGTGAGCATAAGATTTGCAATTAAAGGCATGAAAAAAAACCTGAAACAGGTAAGACTTTAGTTGAAGGCTCTGAAGTAGAACTCATCTGTAGTGTAAAAAGTAAACCACAGATCTAACACAAATTATTATAATTTGATTAAATAAGTAATAAAGTACTGCCTGGAAAGTTAAATTTATTTCAAAAAACAATTGTACAAAGAAATGTTTTAATACTTTTTTGTGCAAATAGCACATCATTTCATATCAAAAACAATTCATTTTGGCAATATGTCTGAAAGGGCTTGTTTAAATGCTATATATCATTAGAATAAATACAAATAAACACCTCAGTGCACCTCAAATAACAATATATCATGAGAAATTTGTGTTCATAACTCCATAACTATCTTATTTTATATTATTATGAGTAAAGTGATCATTTTTTAAAATCCAGAATTCAGAATATCAAATAATTTGTATATTCCATTTCAAGTTTTAGTAAATTACTATTCAAATAATATCAACATTAAAACAATAAAGGCTTGAAATATGTATCTTTATGTGTAATGGATATAAAATATGACAGTTTGTCTTTCTTAATTAAATTATGAACACAAATGAACTTATTTAAATATTATGACTATTTTTTTGGGGGGAGATGAACTAGTATAGTGACATGCAAACATTTGGGCATGCAAGACAAAATTTCTGTTATTGTTCTTAAATCATTAAGAAGAAAATGAACAATGTCCAAAATGAATAAAGTTAAAGGAGAACTTTTTAAATAGAACTTTTTAAAATAGAACTTTTTTCAAAAATTTTAAGCATAATTAGGGTACTATTTGTATTTTGTAGTTTTATTTCATACCCAAGACATTTCAGCTCTGATAACTTTTTACCAAGGAATCAGCAAGTTGGGGCTATGACTTATAAGCTTTATAAATATCCTGTTTCCTCAAACTTTGTTACAACAAGCAGAAGCCACAGCGCTTAAAAGAGCAGCTGCTTAGAACGCTGAAAAGTAAAATACTTAATGCCCAAAAACCAGGAGAAGGTTATAAGAAGATAGCAAAGCATTTTCAGTCAGTAAATAAAAATTATGGAATTCAAGTTGAGGAGTGGAAGACTTGTGCACCTGCACAGTTATGGCCTTCATGGAAGAGCTATTAGAAGAAATGTTTTCCTGCATCCTCACCACAAAATTCAGGAGGATAAAAGGCATCTGAACAAGTCTGATGCATTTAGAAACATCCTGATGGCCATAGAACAGAATAACATTGAATTTTGTGGCTCTAATGAGCAAAGAAAGTTCAGAGAAAAATATTAGAGAAAAACATTATGCAGTCAGGTTGGACTTGAAGTGCAGAAATAAAAAAAAAATATATATAAAAATTATAAAAAGAAATATAAAAAAAATAAATAAACACCAAAGCAGCGGACAGGCTGAGAAACAGGGTGCACTATGAGGTACTCACTGCACCCCTAAGCCAGGAAGTGAGTATGATCAGCCCTAACTAAAGACAAGATTAAGGGGGGGGGGAGCTAACTGCACAGTTTGCAGCAGCTGAGCCAGGCAAACAATGCCTAAATAAGCATACTCCTGAAGTGTGCACCCTGCACCAGGTGCAATAGCACTGTGGTTGGGCCTCAAGTGACTCTGGCTCATCACTCCTATGGGGCAAATGCGCCAGAAGGCAGTAACAGGTGGAATGCCAACAAGGGTGGCCTTGCAACCACCTCTGGAACCAACTTGCAACCAACTCCTACTGGAGGAGCTACAGAGTGAGTGGCCTGCCACACTTCTTATGGCATGATTTATGGCCTTTGCTTGTCAAGCAGAAAAATTACAGGTGGCCCCTTGCACCCACATGAACAAACACACTTCATACACCCTTAAAACAACAAAAAAAAATATTCTCTGATTCCCTTTCACTGGTGAGAGGCCACAGACAGGAAAGGTAGATTTAGAAAGGAGAAAGAATGGAGTATGGTCAACCCATGTGAAATATCTTTACCAGCAAAACCTGACAGAGATATCGTAATGCATACATGAGAGGCAAACAATACTACAGCCTTTTAGAAAGCCAGTGACCAGCGGAACATAATCAATTGATGACTGGCACTAATAAACAAAAAAACAGGCATGCTCCCCAAGGCAGACAGCCGCCAATAGCGAGAGAACATAGTGAGAGAGTTTTCAGCTATGACTTGTCAGTAGTCATACCAATAAGGGAACAGGGGCTTGCCCCAGCTACCAATAGTTCTTTATCCGGTGTAGGAACCAATGCTTACAGGAACCAATAAGTGGAAAGGGGCCTGCCCCAGCAGCATAGTTACTGAAGGAGGTAACTTAGAAACTAGAGGAAAAACATCTTTTAAACATTGCTTTTAATATTAAATAAATGTCATCTACAACTCTGCCTTTTGCTTTGTGTTTACAGTAACAGATAGTTTGACCAGGGATGCCCAAACTTTTGCATGCCATTGTAAACACAGTAAAAAAAAAACCAATATATTGTTTAGAAAAAAGTATTGATATGTCTGTAGCCTAGATATGATGACTGTAATTTTTTATTTTTAATTAGATACTTTAAAATTAAAACTGATTGAGATTTCAATTCTGCAATCGAATATGGAATCAAGTTCAGCTGTGATGTCACATTCTGTGCCATTCAAGCAATATTCTGTGCTGCAAATACATGTCCTTATGCAGTGCTCTTCAATTAAAGTACTACCAAAACAACACAAGTGACCACAGCACCACTGTGAACCTGACTGGCGGTGTCAGGCTGAGTTTGCTCACAGAGTACTGGACATTAGAGGTACTTACTGCCAAATCCTGCACTAGCTTCTCCTCAAACGAGTAGGTCTCTGTCTCTATCCATATTCTCTGATAGCCCGTTAGGAACAGATTAATAGAACGATGCCTGGGGAGGGGTAAGAGATTAGGTGGGGTTATCATGATCATTAGAGTTACCAAGGTTCTGTGGAGAGTGAGACGAGGAGGAGGAAGATTAGGGTTGGATAAAAGGTAGTGCTAAAAAGGAAAAAGGTTAACAAGTTAGTGTGAAACATAGGAAGTCTAACTGGCCAATAGCATCATGTATACTGAATTCAGTATATACTGTGCATTACATTCTACTCCATATATCCATTTGAAGTATATTACCTGTGACAGTGTGACAATTATTGTTGTCAGTTCTAAAGAGTAGGTATGAAAACATCAGCAGCTGAGCTACTCAAAATAAACAAAAAATCAATGCAAAGACCCTTCAGAATAGTAGACCATTTGTTATATGAGAATTGTAATATAAGAACACAGGCTTGCAATTTACTGGTTGCACAGCCCTGAAGGGACATTATGTTGCTTCATCTTGCCACAGTTTTGTGCCACAAGAGGTCACCCTTCAGCAGGATAAAAACTCCAAAAAGATATGTGGTTTGTTTGAAGCTAAATCTTTAACTGGCAGCTAAAATGTACAAAAATAATAATTTGAGTAGAAAACGAGGATTTCAGCTTCCATAGCACACCATCCTTTTGCATCTTAGAAAATAAGAAAACATTTCTGAATGTAAAGAAGTAGGTCCAGTGGGTTCAGGTTATTTAGGAAAATAACTGCAGCAACTTTATTAACCAGACTAAGTAATAAACTCAGCTCAAGATTTGATCTCCTGGCCTTTGTTATGCCGAGGGAGACAACATCACTGGTATATTTATATTTATAATGCTTTGCTGGGCAAGCTTCCCTCTTATTTGCATTTTTTTTTCACGTGTGCACAGTTCCTATGATTCCCATTCTTGTAAACACTTGACCTATTAGGTACCCAACATTTATTTAGAACTGGGCTGAAAAGCTTTCTCCTATTGTGCACTGTGGTCATGGAATAATCTAATTGGCAGCTTAATGATATTGTCTCTTTGAGTCAGTTTAAATCTTTGGCAATAAATAAATAAATAAATATGCACAAAGAATGTAATTGTTATCCTTAGTTGGATTTTTTTTTTTTATCTTTATGTCTGTATTATTGCTGTTTTTTTTCTTTTTATAAATTGTCTACTGTTTGTCATGTTTGATTTTATATTCATTGGAATTTTTTTAAACTGGAAATGGTGTGCTATCTTGTCCAGGTCTCACTCAAAAATAGATATTTTAATCTTGGTTAAATAAAGACTAAATAAAAAATAAATAACAGCAGGAAGTTTATATGAAAACACTGGAATATTCTGCCATCCAGATATAAGTAGATTACTAGAAAAATGATGTGTCACATACTGCATTTTATACTACTGACAAATTCAGCATGTGAGCAGTATGTAGTGTGCCATTTTTAATGTAGCCAGTGAGCTATAAAGCTGCTCAGTAAAATGCCAAAAAGACTTAGTTACTGGTTAGACTTGAACTGATGACCAATTAGACTCCCACCTGAAGTATGAGTTACAGTCCAAACCATGGCTAGGAGATGGAGAATGTTGATGGAGCAACGAGTAAACATTCCCTGAGCATTACATTACCGTCAGCATGGAGAGCAGACTGTCATAATCTGTACTCTCATGCATTTTTCCCAGCCAAAAGTGTCGGTAGGCATTCAGGAAGTAATTATTAATTTTGTGCCTAAAGGGAAGGGTAGTATTGTCATTGGAACAGAACATGAAAAAGACAATACAAGAAAAGACAAATAGACCTACATTTCTGTTCAAAAGTTTGGGGTCACTTTGACATTTTTACACATTTTACATGACTTTGTTTTTTTTTTTTGAAGAAAATTATTTTGAGACTTTTTTGAGATAAAATCCACAAGTGCTGCTGATGTGTATTCTCAGACTTCTATGGTAGAAGGGTGAGGCAGGACAGAGTCACTGCTTTTTAGTTCAGTTTTGGTGTCTCCTGCAAGTTGTTGGGCTTCTAGGCTTTAGTACAGCTGTTTACTGCTGCAAGTATTTAGTCCATACATTAAGGCACTTAGGAATATCATGAATATGTACGTTTAGCTAGCATTAGTGCAATAGCACTTGTTTAACATTTGGAACAAAAGAGTCTTGTCCTGGCGGTAGATAAATTGGGGTAATGTCCTGCCTAGCACC
The DNA here is from genome assembly GCA_036984385.1 of Crenuchus spilurus. NCBI lineage: Eukaryota > Metazoa > Chordata > Actinopteri > Characiformes > Crenuchidae > Crenuchus > Crenuchus spilurus. The sequence goes on along the minus strand of BRDA01001284.1, from coordinate 174,497 downwards.
TAATGGAGGTGTATGGGGAGCCTGACCAGGATTAAATGGTTAAGAAGATGGACGGATGGATGGGTGGATTGATGGATGGATGGATGTTGAACAAGAAAACTTGTTCCTATGTCAAAGTTGCAAAATGCTTGTACTATACATACAGGGGTTAGACAATGAAACTGAAACACCTGGTTTTAGACCACAATAATGTATTAGTATGGTGTAGGGCCTCCAATACAGCGTCAAATTCATCTTGGGAATGACATATACAAGTCCTGCACATGGTCAGAGGGATTTTAAGCCATTCTTCTTGCAGGATAGTGGTCAGGTCACTACGTGATGCTGGTGGGTGGAGGAAAACATTTCCTGACTCGCTCCTCCAAAACACCCCAAAGTGGCTCAATAATATTTAGATCTGATGACTGTGCAGGCCATGGGAGATGTTCAACTTCACTTTCATGTTCATCAAACCAATCTTTCACCAGTCTTGCTGTGGTATGTCTCTGGTATGTCACCCATAATGTTGTGTGCATTGCAATATTTTGAGCAAATCTGTGCTCTTACTCTGCTAATTGAACCTTCACAATCTGCTCTTACTGGTGCAATGTGCAATTAATGAAGATTGGCCACCAGACTGGTCCAATTTAGCCATGAAACCTCCCACACTAAAATGACAGGTGTTTCAGTTTCATTGTCTAACCCCTGTATATCATATTCTAGTGATGGATTTTGAGTATGAGGTTGCTTACTGACAATTAAACAGCTGTACTAAAGTCTATAATCTCACTGTCAACAACCCTTCTACCATAGAAGACTGAATATCTGGAGTAGAAGTTGTGAATTTTATCATACTCTTGAATTGACTAGAAAATGAAGTTTCTTCTGAAATAAAAGTATTGCCATGTAAAATTCTGGGTCACTCCAAACATTTGAGCAGCATTGTATATGCTAATCACATGAATACTGGGCCCTGAAGACAGACCACTTGTTTAAATGTAGTGCCAGAGGCCATGTTCTTGTTGGATGCACTGTTGTGATTCAGAGTACAGGATTGATTGTAAACACATATTACAGGTGTATCTAATGAAAGAAATGATAAAGATAAAAAATCAATGAATTTTGCATTATTAAGAGAAAAAATTAATTAGATAAAATGGCAGAAATTGTTTCAGGTTTAAATGACTAAATAACATCAATAAACATGAAATTGAACAAAGAACAGGGATTCAGCATCAGCAATAAATTAAAAGGTGCAAGCAAAACTGACATTCTATTATGCATTGATCTCTAATAAGATCTAATCATCTTCACTTCACAGATGGGTACAAAAGAGAAAGCAAATCGATAGTGAGATAAAACAGATAGAAACGACTGTTAAAAGCCATCAGCAAAAAAGGAATGACAGGGCTAATTAAAAGATATAGTTTTTAAATTCATAACTTCCCTACAGTGCATTGTACTGTGGCACTGAGATGCAGGGTAACAGAGCATGAAATTACACATTGCCCTTATGAGCTATAAGAAAAATAGAAGGGCAGAGAAT
>BRDA01001284.1:152695-172872 GCA_036984385.1 Crenuchus spilurus | reverse complement strand
GAGTGTAAATTGATCATCATGGGTAAAGGACATGATTTGACTGATGTCCAAAAGAGCATGACAACAGTGTTACAAGTAAAGGTTTGTAACATCTTGGTGGAAGGTTCTAGAGCCACCAAAGTGAAGGTGTACCTTCTCACACATTGAGTGCTTCCCAAAAGCATAACAGTGGTGTCCCACAGGCCACTGATGCCAGAGGGAAGTACAGAGCAATCGATGCATTACAGTGGACCAGTTAACCTCTATAATGAACACAGAAGCTTTGAAGAAAGTTTCAGGAATCACCCCAGACTGAACACGCTGAGCAAACGGTGCTCATTTCCACTATTAGGAAGGTTGTCATAATACTCTGATATGACTGTGTGTAACAGCCACCTCCTTGTATTTGTCTGTTTTATCAGATGTGCTTACCATATAGGTGCACTTTGTAGTTATACAATTACAGACTGTAGTGCATCTGTTTCTCTGAACACTTTTTCATCCTGTTCTTCAATGGTTATGACCACAAGAGAGCAGGAATTATTTAGGTGGTAAATGTCAGAGAATGTAGCTCATCTGTTGCTGCACAGTTTGTGTAAATCATCCTTTAGCCCATCATCGGTGCTCACAGGATGCTGCCCACAAAATGCTGTTGGCTGCATTTTTTTGGTTTGTGGACTTTTCTCAGTCCAGCAGTGATACTGAGGTGTCTGTAACTTCAGCTGTGTCTGATCCACTCATATCCACCCATGTCAGTGTGACTGCAGTACTGAGAATGATCCACCATGCAAAAAGGATCTGCTCTGTGCTGGTCCGGTGGGTATTCTGATGAACAACACAACTTGAAAAACAGATGGACTACAGTCTATAAATGTAGAACTATAAAGTGCACTTATATTGTCAGTGGAGCTGATAAAACTGAGAATGATTGTTGTTTCAAGGAAATGTTGTTTGGAGGTTATGGCTGATTGATGTGTGATTCAAGTGTATTCTCTTTTACATCTACAATACTTATTAAAACATTAGGTATTGAAATAGCATCCAGTAATATAACTGCCAACAAAGATGAGCCACTAAAGGACTTCAAACTGTGTGTCAGTGCACATGGTTTGGATCTTCATGGGTAACAAAATCAAGAAACTGGAAAGGGTACAAAAAGACTGTAATCAGTATAACCAGTGAAATTACTTTTTTAATAGTGTAGCATCATTTAAGATGAGGAGCATACCTGGGCAGGTTGTATAACGGTGCCATACGGAAACAGGCCACTACTGCACGCTTACGCTGTTTGGACAACAGCTTCTGCCATACACACTTCTTGGATCTCAATGGTTGCTCCACCTACAGTGTGTGTGTGTGTGTGTGTGAGGGAGACAATACATTTTAAATGACGCCCAAATTGTGTCACTGTCTTTCAATAATAGCCTTCAGTTTTAGGCAAAGGAATGTAAAATTCAATTCATTTATATTTACGGTTACTGCAATAATGTGGCATTGAGTTTAAGATTTATCACAAAGACCTAAGCTGGATAAGAAGAATGGAAAAATAAATTGAGCTGACACAGCTGTCAAACCTGTTCTAGGTGGAATACTGCAGCTGAGATTGTCTGCAGACGGTCTACCGCTCGCCCTGGATCATGAGGCCCTTCATTCTTCACTATCACATCCTTATACAGATTCATTTGCCACCTCACTGCAGGGTCCTCCGACTGAGAGAGAGAGAGAAAGAGAGAGAGAGACAGAGAGAGAGAGGTGGGTGATCTTATTAAACAGTCCACAAATTCCACAATCTGAACTGTGATTTTTCTTCCCAATTTTATAATGTATTGTTGAAACTATCCAGACTGAAATCACCCTATGGTATGGCATCTTATTTATACCATTAAAACTTTAGCAGAAGGTCATAAAATGTCACATGTCTACAATTCATTTGAAAAGTAGATTGTGGACATCTTCAAGATCAGTCATATAAAACTGTCAGATCACCCACCCCATCTGTTAGTGCCACAATAACGTAAAGCAAGAAGAGGAAATATTTATTATGATTTAGGAATAGTTATAATTGTGTGGAAAAGAAAATGACCATCTTTACCATGTTTTTCTGATTGTTTTGCCATTAAAACAAATAGTCAAACTACCAATTCAGAACTCACAAAATGCAACACATTAAATAATTGTAGTTATGTTTAATATTTACATTTAAATAGTACAGCAAAAAAGTAATAACTCTAAACTTTGCCAGATTAAACTAATATAAATAAAATGTCATTTCCTGGCTCACCTTCTCTTGCAGGTGCATATTCTGCTTCAAATGCTCCTTGACTTCTTCATCTGTATCTTTCTACAAGAGGATACATATGTTTGTGTTAAACACTGTAAATAAAACTTGCCTTCAATCTTATTACCAATACAAGCTCCAACCCCTCACCAAGCTGTAGCGTGTCTTGGCCAATGAGATGAGCTCTTGGTCTCCAGGTGTGCACATGTTGAGGCCTATGGGCAGCATCTTCTTCAGAGCGGCCACTATGAGTGAGGTCTGAATGGAGTAAAACTCACCACGTCGCTTCTTATGCTTCCTCTCCTGATCCTGTCCTCCTGCCTGTTCATAAGGTTACATGACACCTACATAAGCCATAATAACTGAACCCACATAAACATTCATAAAGGCTTCATTTAGGACATATAAGTCTATGTCATCATCACATACAATATTTATAAAAATGTAAAAAGCAGTTGGCTGTTATTGGAGTAAACTTTTATAAATGTTTATGTAGGTTTATATTACTTGTCTCAATTAGCTTATGTAGCAAGTACAGAAGATGAGCAAGTGAACTCTGGTTAGTTGCAAAATAACCACTTTTTAAATTGGGCTGTTTAGACTATGTCAAGTTATTAAAGATAACTACAGTGTATTGTTACAAAAGACTTTCAGTGCAACATACCTAAGTGGGTGGGTAGCCAAATTAGGTCAATTAAAGGGCAACTGTAGCAAAATCAACAGCAGATTTACATCCCCAATTACAAAAAGGTACACTATAATTGTAAATAACTGTAAATAAAACAGAATGCAATGATTTGCAAATCTCATAAACTCTTGCTATTCACAATAGACTTTTAACCTTTTCATTAAAACTTTATTGGAGGTGTGCAAAGTTGGGACTGGGGTATGTCTACCATTGTGTAGCATCCCCTCTTCTTTTAACAGTCTGTAAATGTTTAGGAAGTGAAAAGACCAATTTATGGAGTTTAGGGAGAGGAATGTTGTCCTGTTTTGTCTGATATAGCATTCCAGCTCATTTATTTGACCACAGAACAGTTTTCCCATTTTGCCTCAGTCTGTTTTAAATTAACTTTGGCCAAGAGTAGATGGCAGCATTTCTGGATTGCAGTTTTAACTTCTATTTTTGGATTGCACTCCAAATTGTGTTCACAAACAAGGCTTTCTGGAAGTGTTCCTGAGCCCATGCAGTGATTTCCTGTACAAAATCATGCCTGTTTTTAATACAGTGGGCCCAAAGATCATGAGCATCCAATATTGACCATCAGCCTTGTCCCTTGCACACAGGGATTTCTTCAGATTATCTGAATCTTTTGATGATATTATGAACTGTAGATGGTGGGATATTCAAAGTCTTCACACTTTTATGTTGAGGAACATGGTAACACTTTATAATAACTTTCATTAATAGCTCATTAACTAATGATTAATATCTGTGAACAAATCATTAGTTCATGAGAATTTGAACATTAACAAATGTTTATAAATGACAGTTCATGTATTTACTAATGCTTGTATTCATTTTTGCAAATGTTAACAAATCATTAGTAAATCATTTAATGAAATTTTCATGAACTAATGATTTGTTCACAGTTATTAATAATTAGTTAATGAGCTATTAATGAAAGTTATTATAAAGTGTTACTGAACATTTTTCTGAAACTGTTCCACGATTTTTAGACACAGATTTTTGCAAAATGGTGTACCTCTGTCCATCTTTGCTTCTTTGCTTGCATCTCTTACATACCCAGTTATGTCTTTTATTAGTACCACAAACATTTCCAGCCTTTTGTTGCCCCTGTCCTAACTTTTTTCTAAATTAATATTTTCATGAAATAGTCAAATGTCTCACTTTCAACATCTGATATGTGTTCTATATTCTATTGTGAATAAAATATGAGTCTATGAAATTTGCAAATTGCATTGTTTTCATTTACATTTTACAGAACATCCCAAATTTTATGGAATTGGGATTGTAAATAACATTTCATATGTTATCAATTTGACATGCTTTTAAAATTGGATTTGACAGTGTTACTTACTATATATAATGCCTACAGTAAAAGGTTCCATATCAAATTTCCGTGACATAAGACAATCATATATTCATAAGTACATAATAGATAATTACACACCTTCATAGCACTGCTCATCTTACTGGTCACTGATAATTCCAATATGTCAGTTGGTTGTAAATGAATATAATGTGCTACATCAACACAATTCTTGCCAAAACATGAAAACATATTTTACTGGTGTGTGACCACTTGACACATTTTAATTATGAACCATGTTTTTCTAAAGCTCACTTCCATTTAGAAAAGAGGTTATATAGATATTAACTTAATGTTAGAACCATACATTTAGAAACAATGTAAATAATGTTTCCATTCGTATAGTGCTATTACTAATCTGTGACCCTGCCAGGGAAAACCAGGCCAAAGTCACTTGGCAACTTATTGAGATATCGCGTCAATATCGTGTCACTCACATTAGCGACAAAACTTAGCCACTCGGTATTATTGCTGTAAATGAAAGATAATAGTCTCAGATATCTATCAGAGTACATATTTTGATCAAAAACAAAATTCACAAAAAAGTTGTTTTGAAAAAAAAAACAAATTTTGAAAAAAAATAATGACTTTGACCTGGTTTTCCCTGGCGGGGTCATATTTATGTTCATTTAGATAGAAAGCACATGAAATTGTATGTAAGACAATGTAATAGCAGATAAAAACACCATTTATTGAAATCCACTGACCATATGAAGCTTTGAATAGTAAAAAATATTACCTGACAAGACAAAACAATTGTCAAATATCATGCCTGAAACATTTCTTGCCAGAATGGTTAAGAAATGCAAAGAACGCATCTGGAATTGTGTTATGGGATATATTTTCTCTTTGTCACAGTACTAGCCAAGTTTCTATAAAAATGGACAAATTAAAGGTGAAAATGTAAAAAAAAAATTTTTGTATTAGAGGTTGGCCATTTTTTAGGGCAAGTATAAAGGACACCGGTTATTTGGTTACGGCCCTCATCTGTCAAGACCCTTAACATGGTTTATTGAAGAAGAAAACTGGCTGGTAAATGTTTCAGGTATGAGTGTTGATCATTGTCCTAAAATATGACATTTAAATTCAACTCTCTGGGCATCATCAGTTTTTTCCCCAGAATATTTGCTTTTGTCAGTTCACCAATTACTTTTTCTTCACTCAGTAGCACAAAAATCGCTTCAAAACACCCAACAAATGTAATATTACATTAAAATAAAGACACATATGAACACAGCACAGACATACAGAGAAGAAAGGGTCCAGTATACATGCCACAGAACCAAGTAAAAGCACATAAACCAGACATAAAACACCTGCACTAATGTCACACACAATGAACCGCAGTGATGGAAAGAACAGACACATCTGTGTGATTACACATTATACCCAACAACACACACAATAACACCGGCCTTAGTGCAAACCCCAGCTGCTTTATGTTTTCTTTTCATAAAGCAACACATTTTCACCTTCTTGATCATTTAATTTATCTGTATATACACCAGTGATAAAAATAAACAATCTAATGGCAGCTAAGCACTTGCAGCTTAAAAGCAGCCTTAGCAAACTGCTTTAATCAACAAAGCTTAATAAAATTAAAGTTTCATAAGCAACAAAAAACATAGCTTAGTACTGTCCTAACTGTATTTCACACCACCAAAAATCATTAACTAAACTCACAGTAAAGCCATTTGCTGTTTTTTGTGTACACTGATGAGCCAAAACATTATGACCACTCAGAGATGAAGTGAATAACTTCAGCAACAAAGATCTGGGATATATTATATGTTAAGCAAATAGTGACATTTCCTAGCTGATGTGGAAGACATGGGACGTTTTGGTTAAATAGCCAGTGCCCTGTCAAAGTATTCACCCTGGTGAACGAGTATTTCAGCAAGTTGTCTATTAGCTTAGCAGATCTATCCATTGGTATGTTCAGCAAACTTCAAGGCAAAACTGTTCCTTCAAGTTAGATGGATAGTGTTAGTGTACAGCAGTCTTGAAGTCATGATTGAGGACTGGATTTGACTAGGCCTTTCCATTACATTTAAATGTTTCCCTATAAACCCCTGGAGTCTGAGGGTATTTCAGACACTATGATGTAGTTTGACATGGCTTGACTTTTTTACAAATTACAGCCATTTAAAATTATTTTTAGAATTATATTGTTATTATTATGTTTAGTGTCCTAAATCTATATTTTTGATTAAATCTGCTCTAAACTTTCCAAAATCCTATTTTCAGATGTGCTGATATTGTGAAAAAACACTCTAAACATTTCAAGACTTTTGAGCTCAGAACTGAATAAAGTGTTGGCTACACACTGCTCATTACAGGTTTTAGAAATTGTACGGTATGTGGTTATATTTCTAAAGCTTAACAAATGTGACTTGACATGTGTTTGACTCATTGAGTGGTTCCTAGGTTTAATATTTATCAGATACGTGTGAGGTGAGAGGCAGTTTGTTCATGTTCACATTACATTATTCCACCAATGGAATGTCTGGAATTACCATGTAATTATCATATAAAGGACAGATCTCAGTTGTCAGGAAAAAATGCACAGCTGTCTGACTCACTCTGAAAAGCATGTATCTGCTTTTTTTAATTTCTCTCACAAATATCTAAAAATATATTTTGACATAAGCTATATATATTTGAAAATTGACCATTTAAGGTTTCCAGGGTATGTTTTGTTTCTAGGATAAAATCTCACAGAGTTGTATAAGTGCTTTTTGTTGAATTTTGGATTTGTCCCCGCCTGCGGGATTGCTGAGTTGACCGGGTTAAACAATTCCACTCTAGCTTTAGTAGTATATTTATGGTCACTGTCCTGCTGGAAACTACAATCTAGTCTGAAGTCTTTGGCAGATTGAAATATAAAGTATATAGATTATTGCCATTTTTCATTCAGTCCTCACCAGTTTTCCAGCATGATGCTGCTCATCACCAGGCTTCGCTGTGGGAATTGTATTCTTGAGGTAAGTGTGGAATTTGAATCTCTGATTAATGCCCCCTTTCACCAGCCTGTGAGTTTTGGTGGGCAGCCTTCATTTTAGGTTTGCAGTCGTCCTCTGAGGGATGTTCAAATGTTGGGATTGTTCTTATATCTCAACACTGATCTATACTATACACACTTTAGCATCTCAGCTGTTAGGCGAGCATCTTGGTCTTCGTGATTGTTACTTATTAGTGGGGCAGACTCAGAGGACTTTCAGAACCGGTGTAGTTATATGACATCATGTGCCAATTTTATGGCACACAGCTTAATCCACTAATTTAACTTCTTATTTAGGGAGTTCACAACAAAGGGGTGAATATATATGTATTACCACTGTTTTTTAATTTATTTATATATTTTACAAGGAACAAGTGTAGGCGAGTAAGGAAAAATGCTGAACAAAACTGAACTCTTTATTAATGGATATCAATAACAATGGCATTCACAGGTGCCCAGCAACATTCTCAATCTCAGGCTCCTGCCAGGACTGACTCTAATTGGCCCAACTCTCCACACAGTTCCTGGTCCCTATTTTTCAGGACACAACCCTGCCTCTTCAATTTAGACTATTTGTTAAGTCCATTACATAAAATCCAAGTAAAAATCTGATTTAGTTCCAGTTTGTAAGGCACCAGAAGAGAAAAAAGATCAATAGCGCTAGGCACTGTATGGCCAGATGGCTGCAGTTTAGTATCTCTAAAATCACTTTTAATCAAAAGGCTTGCAGTGTATTCCTGGTCAGCAGTGGCTTGTACCTACATACAGTGTTCTGTTCTGGCAACTCTGTTTTGGGCACCCACGGCTAAATGATGTGGGAGGAAAACAAAGGCTATTCTGAATGGTGCAAACTGGCAGAAGGATTACTGGCATAATCTCCAAAATTTTAAATCACAATCATATGCCTCACTGCATAAACTGTTTTTAAAAGGTTTGTGAAACATTACAAAGAGTTAAACGGGGTCCACATTCCTCCAATCTCAAAGCATCAGCATCTTGGTACCTGATACTACAGGGCATGTAAAGGTCTTGTGAAGTACAAGCTTCAGTGGGTAGAAGGACCAACAATATAAAGGACAGGTGGCCATAATGTTTTAGCTCATTTGTGTATACATGTTGTATCTGTTTCTATAAATAACTGAATAAATATTCAAATCTTAAAGCTGCATCCACCAATCTCACAAACATACCTTTTGGGATCATGTAGTCTAATATTAGTGCCCAATAGTCCAGGGTGAGATTCTGTAAAACTGGCGGAGTTCTAATATTAAGTACATCCTCAGCTCATGACTAAGAGTTTGATTTGTCACTCACGACCAAGCTGCATTAAAATGCCTAGAAACACTGTAGATGTAACTGCTCAACTGTCCACACAGCAAAAAAACTCAGTGCTGAGTTCATCTAACAATTCATTTGTAAAGTCTTAAGTATTCATTCAACAGTAGACACTGGGACATTTGCTGTGTAGCTCTATGGCCACATAAGCTGATAATCATAGAGGCAAACAGAAATAATGGTGACGAACAGTGATGGATTGTGTTGATTGGGGAATGCCTATGGCAGAGCAAATCCCTCACAAAATGAAAGCACTGAGCTCAGACAAAACCAATACATTACTCATGCACCCTCACTGTACCTTTGGCAGAAACGACTGTGTGAGTGAGAGAGAGAAAGAGAAAAGAAAGAAAGAAAGAAAGAAAGAAAGAAAGAAAGAAAGAAAGAAAGAAAGAAAGAAAAACAGCACAGGCAAATAAACAAAATTAGAGAACACATCCTCGCACAGGAAAAATCAGCAGTATCAAAATTGAGAACAATATAATATTCATTCAGAAATTTAGGAAAAGATTATTTATTGTTTAAACATTTCATTCTGAATTGAAAAAAGTATCCAATCAAGAACACTGCATTATAAATAATTCCTGTGAGAGTTACATGATGTGCTGACATTATTTATGTGTGTAGTACCCAGAGGGTCAAAACACAGGTTAAATATGTCATGTATTTCATAAAATATAAACAACAAATTGATCAAATTTGCAGAACATTTGGAACGTCAATGCTCAGTTTTCATGTTTGCTGTTGACATGAATTTTGTTTTCAAGTGAAAACAAACCTAAAAGGTGCAGTATGCTGTACAATTAAAGGGAAGGCCTGCAATTTTTCTAAACTTCAACATAATTAAGTCATTAAGATGTAAATAAAGTTAAGAGTGAAGAGTGGTTTGATGTGAAATGGCTCATTCAAGAGAAAGATTTCTGAAAAGTAGTGATGACTGACCTGTGCCAACACTGTGCTGACCTGTATCTACTGTAAAAATAAAGCTAAGATTAATTCGCTTAAAACTAGTGACTCAAAGAACAGCTGCACCACAAACACTTTAAGTAATATAGTATAAAGTAATCAATGACCAAAACACAGTCACAAAAAGAGGTTTTCATTGTCTGCAGCTTGGTACATCATTAATTGTTAAAGCATTTTGATGAAAGATATTGAAAGGACTGAAATAAAATTAATTATTAATTAAAAATAATTGCAATTAAATATTCTTAAAATTTTATATGAAGTCACTGAGAAAATCCTATGTGGGTCTGTTTTGCTGTATTACAGTTTTGGTAATATATATATCCATCCATTATCTTCAGCTTAATCCTGATCAGGGTCACGGTTAGTCCCCTACTCCCTCACCAGGTGCAGGGCAGGGCATTACACTATGCTAACTAAGCCCAGGACAGGGCACCAATCCATTGCTAGGTGCACACCCACAAGGAGAATTTAGAGTACCCAATTCACCTGACCCCCATATTTTTGGACTGAGAAAGGAAACCAAAGAGTTAAACGTGGTAACCACTAAGCCACCATTGGTTTTATATTAGTATTTTTCTATAATGCACTTAAGAATACTGTGTAGAATTCTAATTAATCAAAATAATAATGTTGTACCTCACTGAAAGGTAAAATGGCACCCAAACTGCTTGTTTCTCTACAAAGGACCATTTCATATTGAAACCACTGGGGAATTATCATTTACATCTCAATAACTGAATTATGTAAATTATTTCTGAAAAATGCATATAATTTAAAATAACATACAACCCACTGGACAATTTAAAGTGTTAGTAGTGTGATATTTTAAAAACAAATGTACACAATTTTTGTCCTAAACCCAGAAATGTGAAATGTAAAAGGTTTGTTTCTTTAGTTTTGTATTAAAGCTATGAGGCTAAAGTCGCAAACAAGTAACAGAAACTTATGAACAGCAATTACTGTTGTGTATATATCACTAAATAATCTCAAACAGGCTTGTGCTTTCTGAGATATTGTGTACTGTTATCTACATCAATAGTGTGATGATGCACACAGTGTGTATATTGATAATTGGTGAGGTTTGTTTACTTGTTAGATACTTTAGTCCTGCAGCTACACTACAAAATAGAATGATATGTTTGGGTGAAGGAAAATTGTGTAGATTTATTTTAGGTAAACTTTTGCTTTAATGCCCATGTCGGTACATTAGTGACATTGCACTATGGGGTTAGGTGCACACTTGCAGGTGTTTGTGAGAGTCCTGAGCTATGAAAAAAAAAAAACATTGTTCACCTCAGAGTTACCTTCCTCTGTTTTCTTTCATACTTTTCTGTGGATACTAACAGTAACATCAGTGGACACGTTTCCAAACAGTTAAAAACCAAGAACCTCTGTGTTTGAAATGCTTCAAACCCTTTAAATACAAAGTGACAGTATGCACAGGCTGCAGAAACCTTCACTGCTCTCCATTTCCACATGAAACGGTAGAAAAAAAACAAGCTGCGGCTACCTCCCCTTTCATTTCCCTTCTTTCAGTCTACATCTAAGCCAGTGTGTGATGTGTTTTAGTAAGTCAGCATGTGGTGTCTGATGTATTCTCTCTGCTGAAGAATTCTGAGAACTCTGGTTCACATCAGCTTCTTCTGCTCCTCCTGTTTTCCTACCTTTGCCATCTTGGTCTTGCTGTCTCCGGTAAGGAAGGAGAGGTTGTTGATCTCATTCTGAACCACAAAGTTCTGCTCCTCTCTCTTAAAGTTCTGCAAGAGAAAAAAATGAAAGTTTAAGCAGTGCATGGACGAACGCTAATGTTGAAACATGTCATGCACTGAATTTGATGTTCCACATGAATAAAATCTTTTTCATCAACACATTTAACATTTATGGCCAAAAGTAGGTCAACTAAAAGATAACACTGTTTTGATGTTTCCACAGTGTTCACATTTGAAGCAAACAATCTGAATAAATTAAAGATACATTAAGAAAAAAAAACCTTACTGGGGAATCAAATATGCCCCTGATTTTGTATGCAGATGAATAACATAATTTGTAAATTGTGGTATAACTGTAAAGGCGGCATATCTAGCTTCCAAATCTGTTTCTATTTGTTTAGTTTAGTTCTGTATTCTCTGATCTGGCTTTGGGTGATCCAGACTGAGAGTCAGAGAATAGAACATGTCAAAGAAGAAATTGCCCCAGGACCTCATTTTATCTTTTTGTTTAATTTAATTTGCATATATACATCCTACTGCCCCTACCTCCCACTAACACTGCAATGGTAACCCTCTGGAGTCTGTACTTCTACCAGCAGCATATTAACACAATTCAGCAAAAACACTTGTATAACTCTGCGAGATTTTATCCAAGAAACAAAACAAAACTTACTCCGGAAATTTTAAGAAGTCTACTTTTTAAATATATATAGTTTGAAACAAAATATAATTTTAGATATTTGTGAGAGGAATTTAAATAAGCAGAGACACATTTTTCAGATCAAGTCAGACAGCTGCGCATTTTTTCCCAGAAAATGACAATTTGTCATTCATATGATAATTATGTGGTAATTCTGGATATTCCATTGGTGGATTACCAGCCGTGGAATATGTGGAATGTGAATCTGAACAAAGAGCTCTCACCTGAGTGTTCACACCTATCTCATAAATATTCAATCTAGGAACCACTGCATAAGGGAAACACGTCAACTCACAACTCACTTGTTAAGCTTTAGAAATAAAACAACAAACAATTTCTAAAAACTGTAATGACCAGTGTGAAGTCAACACCTCTGTTTATTCAGTTCTGAGCTCAAAGGTCTGATAGCTCAAAAGAGTGTTTTTGTCACAATATATCAGCACATCTGAAAATAGGTTTTTGGAAAGTCTAAGTTTAGAAGAGATTTAATCAAATATAGATTTATGACACTCTTAATGTTTTGACACTGTTGTTGCTGAATTTGTGCTGAAAAAAAACCTATGTAACACTTTGGAAAAAATATTTTAGATGGGTGTAATCAAGGCATGTCAGACTACATCAGAGTGTCTGAAAAACCCTCAGACTCCAAGGGATTAAGTCACTGCCACAGTTCTTATTCTTGCTGACTGTATTTCATTTCAAACTTGTTAAATCAAAGCATACAAACAAGGCTCTTCTGGGACTGTATTAGTTATTAGTAGCTCATGTTTATTGTTATCAGCAAGCAGGAACCGAATTACAGGAGCAAATAATTTTTCTGCTCAAGTTTTCTACATTTGATATGCTCTCCATTCCTCTAATTCAGTTATGCCACCATAAACAGAATACATCTAAAATACATCTGAAAAGGAACTGCACTTTATTCCAGTAATTTGAATAAAATGTAGGCATTAAATGAGATGTTTTCTGGTAAAACTACATGATATAAATGCATGTAAGAGATATGGCTTTGACCTTGTTGCTTTAAATGAAAGCAAATCACTGAACTGAATTTGAATAATATAAAATATATTACAACCATTATCAGAGATTTGCATCATTTTGAAATGATGGACACATATGAGTCAAGTCAATGCATTGCATTTTCCAGTGTTAGTGGAGAACTGAAGGCAGCAAAGCTTACATGGGATTTGCACCAAAGGATAAAGATCTCTGCCACCATCTTGAAGAGCTCATTAGAGTCAGCATCAGGTTCTTTCAGCCACCGTGACCTGGAGAGGAAGCAGAGTCAGAACTACAAACTTCTTATGTGTGAACAAACTACATTATAAAAACTAAAGTATTTGGACACCTGCTTATTCATATTCTGCTTTTGTTGGAGTAACTGTCTCTCCTGTCCAGGTTTTCTACTAGATTTAGTGCATTGCTGTGAGAATTTGATTGCATTCAGTGATGAGCATGAGTGAGGTCTGGATGTTGGATGATTACAACCCCAACTCATTCCCATCTCATCCCAAAAGTATTGGATGGAGCACCATCATAACAAAAAACAGTTACACTGCTCCACAGTTCACTGCTGGGGGACTTTATACCCATCTAGCCTACGCCTGGCATTAAGCTTGATGCCAATAGGTTCATGTGTATCTGCTGCAGATAGTAATATTCTATTGGCAGTACTTCTTTACAGGCACTAGACAAGCTGTATGTGTGCATTTATACATATGTGTCAGCAATAGGTGCAACCACTACATGGAACCACTACAACATTGCTGAAGTATTACAATCTTAGTTTAAAGGAATGTTAAGCTGTGCCTGGTGGTAATCTGGCATTTCTCAAATATGAGATCACCCTATGTGAGTGTATTACCTGTTGTTGTCCACATAGCGGATTAGCATGGGGTAGAAGGCATACAGATCTCTGCAAAGCACAGCAAACTCATCCAGAATCAGAAGCTCCGCCTCTTGGGTGTCACCCTTGCTGTCTGCCTTCAGAAGCTCCTCCTCTGCTACAACTTTCACTGTCTTCTTCTTCAGCTTCTCCAGAGTGGGCAGGAAGTGTGTCTTCAAAAGGTCCGCCCTTGCTTTGCTGATAATTGGCTGGGCATACACTATGTAAGTACACTCAGTCAGTTATAAAAAGTAATGACGGTGTTGTTGAATTCCTCACAATTCTGGTTAAATTACCAATCTTTGGTCTTTTTATCCCATTTACTCCATTCTAACCTGAAGTGTGGCTAAGGCATGCTTGGTTTGTTGTTTCCTTAGTTTTGTGTTAGAGCTACAAGGATAATGATGCTAACAAGTAATGGCAGCATATGTAAACCAATTATCACTGCACATTTTAGTCTAGATTTTAATACTAATCAAAGCTTACCTGCAATCCTCTTCATCCAGGAGGCCTCATCAATTCCCAAATTGCTGTTCAGGATTTTTAGGATGTTGCCAAGTATGACACTGAGGTGTTCAGAGGTGACTGTAGTGCTGCAGACAGACATTGAGCTCTTGGGCTGGTTCTCAAGGCCTCTTTCCCACCAGTAAGATAAATAGTTACACAGCATGGGCAACACCACCTCAATGACGTGTGGCATTTCAGTGTAGCGAGCTCCAGACTCAGACATATCATTAATATCCTTCATTAAGCAGTCTAGACTAGGTACTTCTGGACACATCTCTTCTACACTGTCTGGCATGCCTAAAACTGACAAAAGGGAAAGAAAAGACAGATAAACATATAGATCAGAAAAGGTTAGACCATTAAGTCAACTACATGTGAGAACATATGAGAGACGCACATCATTAAACCGTAGAAGTTGGCGTAGACAAACGCATGCAGTTTCATAGTTATTATGTCTCACTTGCATCTCATTAAAGAAGTTAAATTGGAACTGGCCAGTAATTGACTTTTTTCAAAGCCTGTTTTCAGTCAACACCAAAGTTCTTTACATGTTTTTGTTGTTTTTGACAAAATGTTTTTATCTAGACTGAGGTTTCTTGACACATAATGTAAGTCATATATACACGATTACCCAAACATTTGGGGTCACCCATTAAATTAAATTCCCACGTCTCATGATGCCTTGCACAAAATATATGCTAAATTTTTGGCAGATGTACTAAAACTTCACCAAAACAAAAAAAGTGGCAACACCGTCCTACTGTAACCCTCCTGCCATCTGCCCTGTCTCGTTCCTGTCTCCACGTGCTCTCAGTTTACATCTTCTACGTGTCTTGTTCATGTCATGTCTCCACCCCAAGTTACGCCAGATCATTGTACAGCCCTGCCATCTCATTACATGTTAATCATTGTTTGCTATAAAACCTCCCTAGTGTGTCACAGTCATTGTCTGTCATTGTATGTCATTCATAGTGGTTCTGTATGTGTACCATGTAATGTTTTGCACGTCTTCAGTTTTGCCACAGCCACACTTTATTTTGTTTTATAGCCACAGTGTTCAGCTATTTATCTGACAAAGTACTTATCATACTCCAGTGGCAATGAACTTACAGTCTGTACTGATCAACTAAACAGACAGTTTAATGTAACAGAGCCTGACACTCACTGGCTCGTTCTCGTGCTGTTTTGGTGTTAAAGACAGAGCAAGGGTTGTGTTTATTAAGGTGAGACTCCAAAAAGGCCACAGGCATCGCTCCTGCCAGAGTGGCTAAACACTCCCCCAAAGCTGGAAGCTGCCTACAGAAAAAAAACCAGACACAGAAAAAGTTCACTTCTAATTTCTGGTTTATTACATCAGAGTTTTAGGTTATTGAAGCTTTATAGG
This sequence comes from Crenuchus spilurus, assembly GCA_036984385.1. Lineage (NCBI taxonomy): Eukaryota > Metazoa > Chordata > Actinopteri > Characiformes > Crenuchidae > Crenuchus > Crenuchus spilurus. The sequence goes on along the minus strand of BRDA01001284.1, from coordinate 157,068 downwards.
AATGCATAACCTAAAAGCCTCTTTAGTTAGTTACATTTATAGTACAGTATTATATATACACAACAATCAATGCCTCTGCTTCATAATTAACTGAGATTTTTAGCTTATGTCATATAATATTTATGTAAGAAAAAATATGCTCACCGTTCAACATAGATGTTCTTTCCAGTTCCTAGTGAATAAAGGCTGGTCAGAATACGATAGCAAGACACCTGGACATCATCCACTGAAAACAGATCAAACTCAGATCAGATCACACAGATGACTGACTAGCTAAACTAACACCAGGTGTTAGGTGATCAGTGCTAACTTTTAGTGCTGAAATGTGGATTTAGTTATAGTTCATTTTGAATACACCTCAGCTACAGTGCCACATCAAAACATTAGAATATTTCGAAAAAGTTCATTGTTGTTCATAATTTAATTCAAAAAGGTAAACTGACATATTTTATTTATTACACGTAACGTGACATTTCAAGTCTGTTTTTTTTGCTTTATTGGTGATCACTTTGGCTTACAGCTTATGAAAATCAGAACTCCAGGATTTATTAGAATATTTCATTTTGAGTAAATTAATATTCACACAGTATCGACATTAAAATAAAACAAAAAAGGCTTGAAATTATTAGTCACCTTATATATAATGAATATAAAATATGACTGTTTACTTTTTGAATTAAAATATGAACACAAATGAACTTTTTCACCATATTATATGTCATGTTGGTTGTATGTCTTGTGTTTTTGCCATGTTGTTTATCTGCACATTGGAGTTTGGAGAAACGCAATCTCGTTCAGCTATGCACTCATGTTGTAAAGTCTGAATGACAATAAAGTTCACTATCTATCTATCTAATTTTGGAGCTACACTAATATACAAATATCAAATCAAAAATATAAAAAATATTACTATTAGTGAAGTTTTGAATGTATCCTATTGTAATCCTGTTTGTTTAAATTTGCCATGTCTCTTGTGGACATGTGTCTTGTCCACGTCATGTCTCCACCCCCAGCCACATCATGTCTTGTTGATTACACAGCCCTATTACATTCTCTATAAGCCTTCCTAATGTGTCACAGTCATCATCACAATCAGTCTGTCATTATATGTCACCATGTCGTGTTTATATCATCACAGTCAAGAACAGATGCTTGTTTATTGAATCATAGCCATAGCTCTCATAGCCATTATCTGTTTTTTTTTGTAATAAAGCCAGTTGTTTTGGAACCCTGCTGCACTCCAACATCTCCTGGTACAGCTCTTCTGACAGCTATACATGAGAAATACAAAATTTACAACAATTACACTGCATTGTTTGCAACACGTCTTTCCAAATAGCAAAACTGTCCAAAGACCATGTTCTCTGTGGTTCTTTGTTGTAAAAGCTGGTCAATATAAAAGCACATTTATGCCTTTAAACTTTGGTCTTGTAGAACACCTTTGGACAAGACCAATAATAACAACTGGATCCTCAGCCAAATCAGGATCCAGTTGCAACAGAAACCCAGATAAGCAAGCTGGACCCATTATGAGAAGAATCAGTTCATCTGAAGAGACAGTACTTATGTCTAAAACAGCTGAATGTAAAAGAGGAAGTGGGTGGCCAGCAAAAATTGGATAGATACAGCCAGAGGAATACTGATGTATAGTGTATAAGAAGGTGTTTAGAACTCTTCACTTACACAGCAGATCCGCTCCAAACTGATGTTCAGTGATGTGCTCGTACAGGGCGGTGAGGATGGGCAGCAGGGCCACTGTGGTATAGTTGATGTTCTGAGACACACCCTTCATCTGACTGCGGGAGTGTGTGAACTTTCCCAGCTTCAGATTCTCTAGAGTCTTCTCCAGATCCTCTGCGGCATTCTCAAAGAACGTCCTCAATCCTGCCTTCACCAACTCCGAGCCGGACTTCATCACTGTTCTGAAGGAGACAGCAAGAGTGAAAGACTGTGGAGCAGCAGTAAATACATTTAATTCAGAGAATCACAATACTGGAATGTGGTCAAATTGCAATAAGGGTATTTATACACAGAACACTGATGTCAATGAATTATCACTACTATGCACACACAGTAGCATTCTAATTCATCATCAACTGTATAAACATTCTCAAAATTTGTATTATTTAAGGGTTTAGTTTTTGGTTTAACACCTAAGGTTAATGCATATTGTTTGCTCTGCTTAGATATTTAAGTTATAAGTTATCTACAGAGAACTCTCTACATAAAATGTAAAATGCAGTTTTACTGTTACTACAATTTATCTGTTAATGAATAGTCTACTGAAAACATGTGGTAATGCTAAAAGTGAGAGTATTTTTGAGTTATGTAAAATTGGGCTGGCAGCTGTTCGCTGAAAGATAATCATTTAAATTTGTCATGTTAACATGACTTAAATTATTTAAATTAAAGTCTTACAGACTTTGTTTGGTAATAACACATTAAGCTATGCAAATACAGTAATTTAAGCAGAACCAAGAGGAAAGGTGATATAGTAAGGGGGCAGCCATGGCCTATTGGTAAGGATCTGGTTTTGTGACCAGAAGGTCGCTGGTTCGATCCCCAGACAGGACATGACTGAAGTGCCCTTGAGCAAGGCACCTAACCCCCTAACTGCTCCCCGGGCACCGGTGAATAAGGGCTGCCCACCGCTTTGGGCACAAATTCTCACAGCCTTGTGTGTTCACTAGTGTTTGTGTGTGTTTCACTGCACGAATGGGTTAAATGCGGAGGTCAAATTCCGTTGTGTGAAAAATCACATTGGCTAAATTGGTTGGTCTTAATCTGATCTTAAGCAGTCTAAATGTAGGCAATTAAGATAAGTCCAGATTAAGGTCAGGAATAATAATTTGCAGACAGTTCTAATAAACTATGATGTACCTGGTATCAAGTGTGTGGGCCAGAATATGCAGGCAGCTAACCATTGTGGCAGAGTCACTTCCTAGAAACAAAGTCATTCAAAGCAGATTTCAGTCAGGCAATGTATTTTCACTGTGTAAAAGAAGCTAACACTACAGGCACAGCGAGACAGAGAAGTAAAGAATCCCTTACCAAAGAGAGAAATCCTGTGTCTGACAAGAGCTGCCAGTTTACAGAAAAGACTGAAGAAGAGAAAGTCAACAGATGAGGAAAAATAAACATTGTGGTTAATAGTGAAAGTGAATGCTAACATTATTAGTATTAGACAAAAAAGTGAAAAACAAAGTTAAGATGGCAGAAAACCCCAGAAAAACATTCAAGTACTGGTATGAATGGCACAGAAAAACTACGAGCAGCCATTTTTTTATAATCTTAGACATTTGGTCTAAAAGCTTCTACGTAAATGCTTGAAGATAATTGAAATTTAGAATATTTCATGTCTTATTAAAAAGGATAATAAGTATCATTTTTTATTTGGTGCATTTCCTCAAGAAAATCTTCTAAGTAACCCCACTTGGTTGATAGGGCATTGCTACATAGCTGATATGTGTTCCTTGGAGGCTGATAATGCGTTGCAAGGTGACTGCTATTGATCCTTAGTGGTTGCAAATGTGTTGTTAAATGGTTTCTGTGGGCTCCCAGGTGCCTGATAAAGTATACCTAGGTGGTTGCTAACGTCTCTGAAGTGCATGCCATTCATTATCTATGGGATAAACTCTGAAGAAACATGGCTGCTGTGCGGAAAGCATATGTTGGATCAAACATATCATAGCTGGTTTGGTATTTATATTTCAAAAACAAAAATCTTTTAGCAAAAAAGTTATCTAAGTTAGCAAATAAAAAAAGAAAAAGAAGAAGAAAAAAATAATAAGAAAAAGAAAAATTTGATAACAATAGCGCAACAATCCCTAATGAAAAAATGTAATAAAAATAAATAAGAAGGTGTGTTCAAACGTTTGACTGGTATTGCATTAAATATTATTTGCATTATTATATAGCATAGAAATTAACATTGCTAAACAACCTGGTGACCATCTCCTTCTCTTTGTTGGAGGCATAGCCACTGCTGCTCAGGTTCTTGCTGGGTGAGGAGAGGAAGTATAGAGAGTGGTTCTTGAAGTACTGGTCTATGAGAGGAAGAAGCACCTGTGGGGTGAAGTTATGAACAAGAACATGAGAATAATACACAGAATCTTAATGGTCTTGCTTCCTTGCAGGTTCCTTTGCTGTTAGTTTGCTGAAGGCATAATGACATTTTATAATAACTTCCATGACTGTATGCTGCAAAGTGTCTACAGCTTTAATAGCTATGGTGAATTTAAACATTGGAAACATAAAAAAGTAACCAAGTAAAGAGAAAGAAGTAATTACAATCATACACAGGATAAGATGTAAAATATCCTATGCCAAACCATTAGAGCTTCACATAGGGCCCACCCTACTCTCTTACCACC